>JAQZBX010101220.1:0-11280 GCA_029593785.1 Cabassous unicinctus
GGCCCAGTTTAAAAAAAAAAAAAAAAAATACGGGGAATCAAGAAACCTTAGGGTCAAGAGAAAACTGTTTGGGACAAGTCCATTTGTATTTTCTGTTTCCTTTGAGCTGCATAGCTGGGTATCAGGTGCCTAGGATAAAAAAATAAAGTCATACAGTGGATATAAGACTGACATGAAATCAAAGATAAATATTCACTAAAATGAAATATGGGAAGCAGATGTGACTCAAGCGATTGCGCTCCCGCCTACCACATGGGAGGTCCCAGGTTCAATGCCCGTGCCTCCTAAAGAAGACGAAAAAGACAATGAGCTGACGCAACAAGAGACACAACAAAGCGGGAAGCAGGGAGTGGAGGTGGCTCAGGAGATTAGGAAACTCCCTCCCACATCAGAGGTCCCGGGAAAGGGTTTGGTTCCTGGTGCCTCCTAAAAAGAAGACCAGCACACAACAAGCAGACACAGCAAATGCAAACAAGGGGGTAGCGAGAAATAAAATCTTTTTTAAAAATATGGTGGCTGGAGGTGGGGAGACCACATTGGGGAGAGAAGAGGTGATATTGTCACATCATTTTGAGAGTGTAAATTCATCTGGTCACTTGATGATGACTCCTTGGTATCTTGGAGTAGCACTTTTACCCATCTTCTCCTTTCCCTTCTCTCCTATCTGGGGTCCTGGGTGTGGACTGAATGGCAAGCATTGAGAATGGGAGGGCCCCCAAGGCAATCCCTAGAGAAGGGGTGGGGGAGGTGTGGAGAGAACTTCCCTTTTTGCCCACACTATCCTGTTCATTTGCATTTGCCTCCCAACTTCAAGTACTGTATATAATTGTGTTTAATAATTATTCCTTTGAGTGTAAAACAGGAGAGACCTGAATCAGGAACTGTGTTATTGGGTTAAAAAAAAAAATAACTGGGGGTAGTTAGAAAAAGTTTCCTGTTTAGCAGTGTCACAAAGGTAGGAAGAAAAGGGGAAAAGACAAAGCCTCTGCTGGCCTGTTGGAAAGGCTGAAGAGAATACAGAGCCAAAGAGAAACGGTCTCAATCGAGACAGCAGGTGGTTAGGCCTGGCAGGGTGTGGGTGCCCAGGACATTTAATACTCTTCGGCAGAGGGTGGAGACTGGAAGACTGTCTTCCACTCAGACTAGAGTTCCAGATCAAGTCAGAGCAGGTGCAAACCTCCTTCCCAGACCCGAGGATTAACCTTCTAAAATCCAGGGTGTGTCCTCCTTCACCTAGAAAGCCACCCTCCTCCCTTCCCCAAACTGAACCCAGCCGCCCCCAACCCCACCCCACTCCACCCTACCCCCAGCCTGGGACAGCTGTTAATAGGACAATTACCCAAGAAGCAAATGAAAGATCCCATGCTGATGTGTCATCAGTCCCGGTATATCCATTAGATCAGCCCAGAAGACCACTGGAAAAAGTGAGCCAGTGCACACGCTTGCTCCCTAAGAGGGAGGCTGAGAGCCAGGTGTTGGCCTTGCAACTCCAGATTGCTCAGGAAAGAAGAGAAGGCAGCAAGTAGCCAGCAAGAGGGCTAGTTCTAACACTCAGGGAACTAGCTAACTAAAACACGCTGGAATTCCCCGCCACCCAGGAGTATCTGTGTCAGCCCAGCTTCCCTATAAAGTCAATGCCACCACCAGTGGGCACATTGATCCCCACATGGATGACACCTGCTAGGAAACCTTCAAGAGAAGGGGCCATGGAAGGCCAGGCTCCTTGGGGCTTGGATTTCTTTTGGAATAGTGGGAATTGCTTTTTTCCCAAAGAGGAAACCCAGCCTTTCTGCCATACTGGCTGCCCACTCTTTTTTCTTCTTTAAAGATGTTCTTGGGTAGCAGATGTGGCTCAAACTGTTGGGTGCCTGCCTACCACATGGGAGGTCCTGGGTTCAGTTCCCAGTGCCTTCCTAAAGATGAGCAAGACAGCGAGCTGATCCAACAAGATGATGCAATGTGGGAAGCGGATGTGGCTCAAGCGATTGAGCACCTCTCTCCCACATGGGAGGTCCCAAGTTTGGTTCCTGGTAACTCACCTCCTAAAGAGAAGATGAGCAGACAGAGCAGACAGTGAGTGCAAACACAAGAAGGGGAATAAATAAAAATAAATCTTAAAAAAAAAGATGATGCAATGAAATGACAGCGGGGAAACACAACAAGAGACAGCAAACAAGGAGCAGATGTGGCTCAGGCAATTGAGCACCTCCCTCCCACATGCGAGGTCCCAGGTTTGGTTCCCAGTGCCTCCTAAAAAAGAAGACTGAGCAGACAGTGAGCGCAAACAATGGGGGGAGGGGGCAGAAATAAATCTTAAAAAAAAAAAATAAAGACGTTCTTAAATGTTGCTAATTTATATATGTATTTCTCACTCTCCAACCCCCATCTAATCCGTTCCCTTGGATTAGATGACTGCAATTTCCTTACAGCCCTTCTGAGAGATGTTAGGATTACATCCTGTCAATACTAAATGTTAGCATGTCTTGCAAGGGAATCAATTGGTTTTCCGGCTAATCCCAACATCTGGCCCTTCTTACATGGTAAACACAATTAGCAAGCTTGTTCCCATTAAACCAAGCAAAAAAGGGTAAAGCTCTTCTGCAGGCCCCCTCTTCCCTGTGCACTGCTGCCACAGTTATTTTAGAAGATTGCTTATCACCCTGGCTGCACATTAGAATCATCTGGGAAGCTTGTAAAGAAAAAACAAAACAAAAAACATCAATGCCCAGGACCCAGCCCAGACCAATTAAATCAGAGTCTCTAAGAGTGGAGCTGAGTATCAGGTGATTCTTATTGCAGCCAGAGTAGATTATAACTAGAGCAAGAATCTAAGGTGGCTTTCTGTAATAAAAATATATTTTTTAAAAAATTAAAAAGAATTGAAGGTAGGTAACATAGAACCATAATGTAGGAGTATGGACTACAGTCATCACCTACTTTTAGAATGTACTTTCTCAATCCTAAAATGCTCTCTTTCCTTGACCTATACAAGGAGAATGCCTCATTGAGCATTCATGTCTCGATATAACGTTTTGTGAAGCTGAGTTCAGCTGTCCTGTGTCCTCAGCAGCATTGGGTCCTTTTCTTTGTCTAGTTTTCAGGGTGGTATGTTACAATCAGGAGGTGCCATTGTGAGGTTGAAGGTACGGGTGTTTGGGACTCGCAGCTGGGTTAAAAAAATCTGGCTCTGCCACTTACTGGTTGGGCCCTACTGGGCAAAATGGCATTAGAACATATTCACAAAGCTTCAAAATCAGATCATGTGTGTAAAGCCACAGGTGTCCAGGTAGAGCTGGGTGTGAAGTCCCTTTTTCACCCAACTCTTTGTCTCTACTCACCCTACGAAATTGTCCCAGAGAAAGCTAAATGCGTTGAAGAAATCAGTGCTGTCCTTAGAATGGTGTCCTGGAAGCCCACCTTGCAGACGGAGCATGGAAGCTTTAGTTTTCTCTCTGAAGGGTGCCACAAGCATACCCATCCAAGCCTCACACTCCACACACACCTCCCCCTCTTGACATTATAGCAGGAAGGATGGAAAGAGGCTGCTACCCAAGGGAGCTGTTTCTTCTTGTCACACAAGAGCAGATGCTGAAATCCTAGGACAGCACAAAAATGTGGCAATGGGAGGGTGAGTCAGAGGAAACAGAATGGTCTCACCTCCAAGCTGAACCAAGGCCCAGAGCCGAATCTCATTGGAGTCAATACCACCTGGCGACTCCTCAGGGCAGAGCTGAGTGTGTTTTCAGGACCAAGGCTGAGTCCAGCTACTCTTCCAGGTCCGGCTGCACAACTGCACAGGTCCCTCCCCTACCCGACTGCACCCTGGGGTGCAGAGAAGCATGAAGCGTGAAGGCTGCGTTCCTTTTGAACCCAGCTTTGGCTTCCTCATCCCGGATAGGCTTCCCAGCCACTTCTCTTCTGCTGCGTTTGTCTACTTTCAGGTGCTGCTGTCCTGTAACCGTGGCATCCTCTGGGGCAATGGTTTGTGGAAGCCGCTGTCCTGACACCCCGCACAGTTAGCTGGCATTTCAACATCAAACCCTATTAAAGACGCTCCTCAGGCCAGGGTGAGCCCAAGGAGAGAAAGGGGTCCTGGGGTCTCTGTGGAGGGAGCCTGGGACCATCATTGATGAGACTCTCTTGAAACATTGTTTATTTAGCACTGCACTTAAGAAGTAAAGAGAGCCTTATAACCATAGCAACAAGAGTGGTGGTGAGGATTCAATGGTTCGTGAGCTTCCTTCCCCGGCCTCTGCTCTCGCTCCTCCAGAGCACCTCCCCAGTACCTCCGCATCCACACGCATGTAACTGACTCCCACACCAGCTCCCCAAGACCCCCGCCTTCCCACATATCCCGCCTCCCTTCAGAAGGCTGGCCCTCTTCTGCAGTGGATACCATGTGCCAAAGCAGGGGCTGGGAAATGGCCTTGGAAACTTTTTTTTGTTGCACAGTCCTTGTAAATATGAAATAAAAATTGACCAGCTCATAGAACTGTGAGGGCATCGAAATAACCAAATCATTATTTTTGATGATATTACCAGCTGGCACTACCATTGACGGTAACTACTGATGACCTGGAATCCAAACAAATAAAAAGCCCAATACTGGGTCTTCTTTTTCCCTCTTGTACCAAATTGTGTCGATTAATGCTCACTGTTACAACTCTGATAGCCTGCAACAGGGATTCAATGTACCTTCCAAGTCGTTGTAGAGGTTCAGTCGATGTTTCCTCAGATATCTGCACAGCTCACTCCCTCACCGTCTTCAGGTGTTCATTCAAATGTCACCTTCTTGGAGGCCTTCTCAAAGGCCCCTGCTGAAAATGATATTCTGCCTTGCTTCTCGCCATCCCTCACGTTCCTCAGCCCCACTCTGGCTCTGTGTTTTCCTCATAGTCATAGCACTTATCATCAACTGACAAAATATCTGTTTTACTCATTTATTTGTCTATTACCTGTCTTGCACAGAAATGCATGCATACATGCACACACATACACCTGAATATGAGCTCCACGAGAGTAAAGATTTTGTTTATTTTGTTTACTGTTGTATCCCAGTGGCTAGAAAAGTACCTGGTCATACATTAGTAAGCACTCTGTAACCATTCAGTGCATAAAGTATGGTTTCACTAAATACATTTTAATTATTATCTGTTTAAAATAGGTAGTCTGTGGATATTGATCTATGATCCCCCCTATCTGGAAGTCACGTGTTCATGATACTTACTCAATGACAAAAAGCCCAACACATTTACACAAATGCTTGTTAAATACCTGTCATGTGCCAGGCGCTGCATGAGACAGCAGGGATCCAAAAGTGAACGGGAAGGCCACATGCTCCAAGTCTGGTGGGATTCCATTTGTTAACAAACTCGTCAAAGTAATACATAAAAATATTTAGAAAAATATGATGAAAACTAAGTAGGGTGCAGAGATAGAGAATGTGACAGGAGAGATCTGTTATGAGGCTGGAGTGGTGGTCAGGAAGGGCCTTTTTATGAGGACGTTTTAAGTCGAGACTTGCAGGATAAGAAGGCTTGACCCTATACAGCAGGGGAAAGCCCCATTTCCCAGTCATCTGCAATGGGCGTGTGTGGGACACCTTGTGGTAAGAGGTCTTGAAGAGAAGAAAGGGGAAGAAATTTTGAATCTAAAACTTGGGTTCCACTCCCACTCAACTGTTAGTTGTAGGATCTTGAAAAAGTCATGCAAACTCTGCCTCCCTTTCCTGATCTATAAAATGGGGGTGATAATAATGCCTATCTCACGTGGGAGGGTTATGTTAGGTCATGGACATGAAAGTGTTTAAATGTGAAATACACACATGCTGTTGTCCTAGGTAAATGGAGCTGCACCATTAACGCTGGAGCATTGGGCCCTGGGTATCCTACTGGCTGGCATATCCTGGGTGGGATCTTGTCTTCTGGTACACTTCCACCAAAGAAACTAAAGCATATTGCAAAGTCCGATGCCCTTGATGGAGTATTTGTGCAGCTAAGCATCTGTCTTGGTTCAGACTGTGCCATGCCTTGGAAACGTCTCTGGACGTGTCCTGAGGCCATGGCTGCCTTCCCCAAGTACTGTAAGAGGAGCGGGTGCCTCTTCTCCACGGAGGAGTATCCCCAGAGCAGTCCCTGTCTGGTCTGCTTTCACTGCTAGGACCTGCCCCTGATATATTTGTACGGATGGTACCTAAGAGGGGTCAAGAGACAAAACTAGGCATTGCCTGTGTTTTCTGCTGGCCGCAAGCCAGCCTGAGGACACCCCACAAACCAAACCCACAGGAGGTGGCAAGCAGGCAGGAAGAAGGCTGGGCCTGGGGCAAATGGAGGATGCGGAGAGCTCGGGCTTTAAGGAATGGAAAGGAGTCAAGGAGGAGAGAGGAAAATGAGAGGTGGGGGGAGGAGAGCTGGGGTGTGGGGCGCAGGGCGGAGAGCGCGGGAAGGGAGAGTAGAAAGGGCGAGTAGAAGGTAAGGGCCATGGGGAAAAGGAAAGACAGGGACAGGAGAGGGGCGCAGGTCTGTGGCGGCCTCCGGGGGGCGGCCCCGCGGGCAGGGCCGGGCGGGCGGGCGGAGGCGGGGCGCCCCGGCGGGCGGCGCTGTCAGTGCGAGGCGGCGAGCGGAATGCAGCGGCCGGAGGCCTGGCCACGTCCGCACCTGGGGGAGGGGGCCACGGCGGCCCAGACCCGGGGCTCGGCACCGCCCGCCCGAGCCGCAGAGCCCACGGGGCTGCGGGTACGGAATGAGTGGGCGCCCGGGGTCCCGGGCGGCGGGAGCGGGGCGCAGGGAGGACAGAGTGCAGCCACCTCACAACTCGCGCGCCAGGGGCGGGGAACTTTGTACCACTGCTGAGCAGCCCCAGGAAGGGGGCCCGGGCCTAGTGCAGGGGAGAAATGTCCTCTGGGTGCGGACTCGCGACGAGGCCTGTCCTGAGCCTGCCCTCGGCTGAAGTTCTGGATCAATGTGGGGCAGTGATGGGAGGAATGGTGGAGGTGGATTAGGGGTCCCCTGGGAGGGGTAAGAAGTGGCCTGTCTGCCCCAAGCTCCCAGCAGCCGTGAGCTGACGTGTGTGTGCTTCTGGAGCCCACCCAGGCCACGGTCCCGGGTCCAGCCTCGGTCCAGGTTCAGCTAGAAGGAGGCGGCTCGACACCACTGTCCCCGGGGCCCAGGTTCTGTGATACACTCGGACTCGGCTCTGGAGCAGTCAGTGCATGATAGAACTTGGGCCCCGGCGGATCTTCAGCACCCAGCGGGCCAGTGCCCACCCCGGGCCTGAAGTGAAACACCTGCCTGGAATGGAGTGGGCACCGGAGCCGGCTCATGTTGGTTGAGCCTAGACCCTTTGTGGACCTTCCGGGCTGGGGTCGCTGGAGCCTGAGCATGTACCCCTGGGGCCAGCAGACCCCATAGAGCCACCTTGAGTGCTGTTGCTTCAGGGGCCATCAGAACTCTCCTCTCTCTTGTCAGTTGCAGGAACCTTCTCTCTACACCATCAAGGCTATTTTCATCCTGGATAATGATGGGCGCAGACTGCTGGCCAAGGTAACCCCCTACCCTAGAAGGGTCTGGAAGACACACAGTGCTGCAACGCCAGGAACAGAGGTCCCCACCCAGCTGACTCTCCTATTCCAGGAGAGACTTCATCATTCGGATCCCTCCAGAGGACCTTCTGTCCATCCTCCTGCCTTGTCAGGCTGCTGGCCCCTGACCGGGAGGGAGGGTCTCCTCTGGTTCTGCTCATGTACCCTGAAATGTCTTTCTGTCCTCTTTCCCACTGGCCAGCTGGGCCCTGGGCACGGGAAGGGACTTCCTAAAGGATCAGTGGAGTGTTGGGCCTGGGACCCGGGAGTACTGGTCCCCAAACTTTAAATGAGCAACCTTCACTTTTCTTCTGTAGCTTGGGAAACACTGTTGTGGGAGTCTACGAATTTAGAGCCAGACAGGATTTTAGAAACCATATAATCCAATGCTCTAATTTTACAGATGAAGAAAACAAGGTCTAGAGAAATGTGCCTAAGGCTGCAATCTGTGGTATCAGGAGATTCGAATTCCAGGTTTTTACTTGAATGTCAGGGTGATTTTTACTCCACCCCCATTACACTATCTGGTATCCATCCTAGTGAACATGGCCTGGGTAAACCAAATGAGGATAATCCAAAAATATATTTCCACAGATGAGACAATTAACTATATAGCAGGGCTATAGTATCTAAACTAGTTATGAAATGTGATATAGATTTCTGTTGTTGTTTGGAGCTGAAATTTTGTCTTCTGAATTCTTTTTTGCCTTCATGACATTCGGATGAGGCTCTTCCTTGCTCAGCGGCCAGCAGGGAGAATGCCAATTTGCCTGCAGATCAAGTACTAAGTGGCAAGATCCACATCCAGAGAAGTGAGAGCTGACCACACTCACCTCCGTGTCTGAGGTGGATCAGCAATTTCAAAGGCTCCAGGGCCTTGTCCCAGCAGGACCTATCCGTGTCACAGACTGAAAAATGGAGTCAGAGAGGCTCACTAAACCCAAAAGAAAAAACATTGATTTGGCTATGCAGTGTGCACCAGGAATTTTTCCCTAGCTATTTAATCTTCACCATAGCCCTGTTTGGAGTCAGACTGTCCTTGGTGTTGAATCTCAGCTCTGTCCCTTGCAGGCCATGAGGGGATTTGGGAACAGCTACCTGACTTTGTGTCCCAGTTCCCCCATCTAAACAATGGGGGCAATAAGTGTTCTGTAATGGGTAGCTGGGGTTATGATTCCCATTGCTGTAAGGAAGGACTCCTAGCTCTGCTAGCTTTCCTGGAGGCTTAGGTCAGTGTAGAAACAGTGGCCTAGTGACTGCCCTGGTCCTTCACACACTGCATATCTGCTGAGTGTAACCAGGAGGGGCCTCCAAAAGCAGGCCACAAGACTCCTCTCCTCTTCATGACCTTCTTTGCTTAGAATCTGTGGTTATGGGGAAATAGTGAGCAGGCAGGCCAGAGGCAGTAAAGGGAAGATGGGGCACCATGGCAGGGTCCCACTTGGCCAACATCCAGCATCCCCTGCCACCCAGCCTGGGAGAAGCCAGGCCCCTTGGAACAGCTATCACCCTTCTCTTTTTCTGTCTCATAGTATTATGACGACACATTCCCCTCCATGAAGGAGCAGATGGTCTTCGAGAAAAATGTCTTCAACAAGACAAGCCGGACTGACAGTAAGTGTCCGCCTCTTTCTCCTCCAGAACTCTCGGGTGCATGCCATCATCTTCTCCATCTGGATACATCTGTCCCCGCTGGCCTTGTATACCCCCAGCCCATTCCCTTGTCTTCAGAGGCCCTGTCTCTTTTCCTACCCAGCTGTTCTCTACTCCCTTCCTCCAGGGCACCTTCCCTCCGCACCATTCCTCCCTCCTCCCCAGCACACCTAGACTTCTCTCCCAGCCAAAGAGGCCAATGTGTTGTGGGTCCCCCTCCAGCCTGGATCCCACTCCAGGGCACTGTGCATGGTGGGGTTTGGGCAGGAGGGCCACCCTGACCTGGGTGTGTTGACTTCTCAAATTGAAGCTGTCCCTAGAAATGGGGTGGAGGGTGGGGAGAAGGAAGGACACACGGAAGCCTCATGGTAAGTCCCTGGTGTGGGCCACTGCAAGGGTTCCTTGGAAAGAGAAGAAGGAAGAAGAGGGAGAGGTGGAGAGCTGGGGAGGAGGAGGAGAGGCCAGCCTGGGGCCAGGCAGAGGTGGCCAGGACTGAGAGCCCCTCCACTTCTAGGTGAGATTGCATTTTTCGGGGGCATGACCATCATCTACAAGAGCAGCATTGACCTCTACCTGTACGTGGTGGGCTCAGCTCATGAAAATGAGGTGAATTCAGGAGGCTGGGGCAGCAGGAGGGTCTGTCCATGGGAAAAGGCTTGGAGTCTGGGTTGAAGGCTGGGTCCTGGGGGCTCACCATTGGTACCCCTCCTTCCAGGTTCCTAGAGAGGGGGGTGAGGGCATCTAGAATGGCTCTCTTTAGGACTGTGTGTATCCAGGATGCACTTTAGGTTCCCTGGGAACCAGAAACCAGGTCTCCGCTCCCTCTGCATGGAGCCGTGGTTTCTTTCTTAAACAAACTAGAGAAGGAGACACTCGGTGTCCCTCAGTGGAACGCTCCAGTGTTTCCCAACCCAGACGTGGGGTGCTCCCACTAAGGCCAAGCTGCAGTCAGCCAGCCTCACCTGCTGCAGCTCTGGCCCAGGCCTCTCTGCACACCGCTGCCATCCAGGCAGGCTCTGAGGTCTCCCCTTGGCTACCTCAACTTCATACTCTGTTTTCTTCCCCACATCCCATCCCCCATCCCCAGCTGATGCTCATGTCTGTTCTCACCTGCCTGTTTGAGTCTCTGAGCCACATGTTAAGGTGAGTGAGGGTCTCAGTCTTCCCAGATCCCCTTTCCCCCAGCCTTTGAGACATCACAGAGGTAGGACTCTTCCTCCCTGTTTTTCTCCTGAAGTCCCTGCAAGACTGGCACTGGAACCTGAGCATCCTCTTCCAAGGCCCCTGCCCTTTACCTTACCACCATGGAGTCACCCACGCAGAGGCATGCAGACAGTATGGCCAGGGTGGACTCTGGGTTCCAGAGCAGAAGTGGTGTCAGTGTCCAAAGTGTGAGAGGGTGGGCAAGGTGGGGCGTAAGGAAACAGACCTGCGCTCTGGAATCCCTTGCACACCTCTGCCCTCACAGCCCTTTACACCCACTCTCCCCAGTCCTTGTTGGGGCAGGGGGCAGAGTGGGAAGGGGAGGAAATGAGGCATCTTTAGAGAGGATTTGCATTGCCTAGGCAGGGACCCTGCTCCTCTTGGCTGTGGGGAGGCTCAGGAGCCTGTGTCTGCCTTCAGGAAGAATGTGGAGAAGCGCTGGTTGCTGGAGAACATGGACGGAGCCCTTTTGATGCTGGACGAGATTGTGGATGGCGGGTGAGGAAGGGATGCAGAGAAGAGGGCCACCCACAGGAAGAGGGTGCCTTTGAGGGTCATCAGCTCTAAATCACACCCAGCACACTGTGGCCTCTCTGGCCGATTTCTCCCTCCCTTCCCCCAGCATATGCCCAGGTATCCCATCCCCCCACCCCACCCATGGGGATGGAGGTTGAGTTCAGTGTTAGCCAGACAAAAAGGTAATCTAATGTCAAAATATGGTAGACTGTTGAATAACAGGAGTTTTGGAAAATCCACTTTGATCTGCAGTGCCCAGGAGAAGCAGGCAGCACAGACGCTGGCTCCTCCCGGGAAGGCCTGGACTGCAGAGACTAGCTCCCACTGGC
>JAQZBX010101221.1:0-11279 GCA_029593785.1 Cabassous unicinctus
GCTTCCCGCTTAGATTTAATAGATGAAAAAAAAAATCACATTTCATCATTTTAGTTTAGAATTCTGTGATTATTTGTGGTGCTGAAGAGTTTTTCATATACTTATTAGTCATTTTGTATTTGTTCTTTATTGCTCATTCTTTGTCCACATTCTTAGTCCATTTTTCTATTGGGATCTTGGTGATCTATTTTAACAATCTCATGTGTTCTTTCACAGAATAATATTAACCTTTTTCATATCTGTGTCAAATTCTTTTGCAATTTGTGCTTTGCCTTTTAATTTTGTTTTTTAATATGCTGGTTAAATACATAAATATATAAATATTGAACAATGCTTCAATATTTATTCATCAGTTGTAACAATCATAAGATATTATTAATTGGGAAAGGTGTGGGAGGGGGAAGGGTGGGGTATATGGGAATCCCTTATACTTTCAATATAACTTTTCTGTAATCGAAAACCTCTTTAAAAATAAAGTTTATTATATTAAGAAAAGACTTTGAAATATTAAAAATCTGTTGATAGTTTCTTTTGTAATTTCTTCCGTTGCTCTTGTGCTTTGAAAGTTCCCATCCACAGATTAAATATTCACCTCAATGTATTTCTAAGTAGTTTACTGTCTCTGTTTACATGTTATGCTTATCAAACTAGAGTTTATTTTGATGTTTGTGTGATATATCTAAACTGACTTTTTGGAAAGAGTTAGCCAGTTTACCGTCTACCTCTTCCTTATTGTCATCTATTTCAGTCTTCTATATCCATGGATCTGCTTTTGATCTCTTCCCTTTCACTGACACATGTGCACCTTCTCATATCTCTGCCATACCTTTTTAATTATTATAGATTCCTAGTATATCTTAATATCCAATAGGTGTGCTATCCAGTCCACTGCTCTTCTTTAAAGATGAAACTCTTACATTAGCATTTGTGTAGTGTTGTTTTCAATGCTTCTCCTAGTTTTTACCCCATCCACTGAGTGTCTTCACTCATCACCAGTCACCCAAGCACAAAGTCTGGGTTTGACTTAGTCACTTGTCCTGTTGATCATCTGTCATTAATTTTCCTGGGATATCCACTTTTTTCTACCCCCCACGACCCTTGTCCTTGTTCAAGTGCTCATCACCTGTCCGTGACTCTTGCTTCAGCCACTCGGCAGAGAGACCTTCCTTCCTCTCCCTTTGCCTTCTCCCAGCCATCTTCCACACTGGTGCCACTGTGACTGTCTTTATTTGAGAATGAGCTAAATATATATTTTAAAAATTGTCATTTTAACCCTTTTAAGTGTGCAATTCAGTGGCATTAATTACATTCACAATGTTGTACAACCAGACCACTGTTTCTTTTATCACCCCAAACAGAAATGCTGTACACTTTAAACATTAAGTACCAGGAAGCGGATGTGGCTCAGGTAACTGAGCTCCCGCCTACCACATGGGAGATCCGGGTTCGGTTCCCGGTGCCTCCTGGAGAAGACGCTCAGGACAGCAAGCTGACGCAACGGGCTGGCGTGGGCGAGCTGACGCAGTAAGATGACGCATCCAAGAGACACAGCAAGGAAACACAATGAGAGATGCAACAAAGCAGGGGACAGAGGTGGCTCATGCGACAGGGTGTCTCCCTCCGCAATGGGAGGTCCCGGGTTCAGTTCCTGGTACCTCCCCAAAAGAGAAGACCGGCACACAACAAACAAGACACAATGAATGCAAACAATGAGGGGGTGGGGAGAAATAAATTAATAAAATAAATCTTTAAAAAAAAAAAGACATTAAGTACCCATTTCCCCTCTCCCCAGCCCCTGGAAACAACCTCTAAACTACTTTCTGTCTCTATCAATTTGCCTATTCTAGATATTTCATATAAATGGAATCAGACAATATTTGTCCTTTTGGATCTGGCTTATTTGACTTTGCATCATGTTTTCAAGATTCATCCATGTTGTAGCATGTATCAGAACTTCATTCCTTTTTAGGATAAATAATTTCCCAATGTATATATACATCACAAAAATATGTTTGGAACCTTGTTTTCAATTCTTTTGGGTATATATCTAGGAGGAGAATTGCTGGGTCATATGGTAGATCTATGTTTAGCTTTTTGAGGAACCACCAAACATTTCACCATGGCTACACCACTGTGCATTCCTACTAGCAACGCACAAGGGGTCCAATCCCTCCACAATCTCACCAATACTTGTTATTTTCTATTTTTTTAATTATAGTTATCCTAGTTGGTGTAAAGTAGTATCGCATTGTGGTTTTGATTTGCATTTTCCTAATAACTAATGCCATGATTGTCTTTTTGATAAAAACATAATCATGCCACTCCCCTGCCTTAAAATCTTTCTAAAGTTCATCACTTCCAGGATAAAGTTCAGATTCTTTGGCAAGGTCTTAGAAGTCCGCTACTCCTCTTTCACCTCAACCCCATCTGCCACCCTCCCTGCTTCCCCACCCACCCTCCACACACATATTGCCCAGCAAGCTTACGCCTTGCTGAATTGCATTCACACTCCATTAATGTCAGCTCCTGTCAAAATGCCATATCTTTGCTCGTGCCTGGTAACCTCACCTGCTTCCCTCTTCCTTTCTCTGCCCGTCCCCAACACTAGCCCAGGATATTAGGTCTCCTCCTCTGTGCTTCAAGCACTGTCGCCAAGTCTACCGTGGGAGTCATAACACTGCAATGCCATCGTGAAATGTGCATTGTGCAGTGTCCCCAAAGGTTCCATGAAGGCTGGACCTCCGTCTTTCCTCTCTGAATCCCAGCCCAGTATATGGCATGACCACAGTCAGTGGACCATGTGTGAGTAAGGATATAAATGTGTGTCTGTGCTCATTTACACTTAACTCATCTCGTGGTGTTTCTTTAAAACAGAGGGAAGTTAACAAGAATTGTCTGGAATAATTTTTCACATGGTTACTGTGAATTGTTTTCTTCCTTGAATTCTAAACTTCCTTGAATTCTAACTACTACTTCCTATTGATCACAGAGACTCTTACCCTTTCTGAGTCCTCTGCTTATTAAATAGATTCATTAACATGTACATAAAAGAAACTCCCTTTGTCTACCACCCACTCTGCATTTAGCTTTTGAATAAGCTATTGGTGTGCATTGCATTATGTCTTCTTTTCCTTTGTTATGGTGAGTTTTAATTGAGGTTGTCTTTATTATACTGCCTCTTATGGCCACTTTGTTGTAACTCATTTCCTAGTAATTGGATATGTACCTTCTCTGAAATGTAATTTTCTTTGGGCTTGTAAAATACACAGAGTAAGCCATACACATGAACCTTTTCGTGGAACTTTGCTGTCATTAAAAATAAGGATCAAAAATACTACCCTTACAAGCAGACTCTAGATACTTAAACACTAACTGAAAACTGTCAAGAGAACAAAAGGAGTGAATTTAGCATAAGAGATCCCAAATTAGGGGAGGAAAGTATATTTCTAGAGCATTATTAAATGAAAACATCATTGTATCACAGTGAAAAGAAGCATTTAACCTTTCCCTAACAGATGATCTGAGATTCATTCCCATGAAGAGTAAATAAAATGAGCCTTGTAGTCTCCTCTTTAATGTAACATCATAAATATAATAAGGCCAATATTAAAAAATTTAGCCCAACTCAGCACAAAACCTAGCATATAAATAGGTAGAAATGGCAGAATACTCTTGTTTCTATGATGTAGGGGGCGGGGGTAGGGGGATCTGCATATTCTTTTTCCCATCATTTACAACCTAGACTTCTCAAAATGGAATTAGAATTTGTGTTGCATGACCAGCTCTATAATACTTGAATACCTTGAGATTTAATTTTTTGAATGACTGCATTCACTATAATGTCAGCATCCATGAAAATAATTTTTCCAACTCCTTGTACAGTTGGAATTCTAAAAAGTGATTGATGACTAATGAAGTAGCCAGTTATTACAAAGATAACCATGTAAAAGCTATGTGAATGGATTCTGCTGAAGATTTGCATGAAATAAGCCATTTAAGCTAGTGTGAAATTAATTCAAGAAGGCTTAATCAGCAGGTATTTATTGAACACCTACTGTGTGTCTAACACTGTGATGAGTATGTAAACGCCCATTGAGTTATTTGATGTGACAAGGCAAATATTTATGAAACAACTTGAGGTTAATTGTGTGCTAAACTTGGGGGTATTGTGCTATGGACAATGGGAAGAATCCAGAGAGGGAAAAGAGCAGAGAGCTTCCTGTGGGCAGCCCGAGAGCATGTAGCTGTTTATGCTTATATATTTTTTTTGTATCTTCCTGGAATTATTCCATAACGTGTTAACAAAAGTTGCCTCTGGAGAAAGGATCCAGGGAAGACTTACTTTTTAAAGTATTCCCAGTGAGATTGTTTGGATTTCTTACCTTGTGCATATATTTCCTATCCACAAAATAAAATGTGTGACCATTATATAATTAAAGTGGGTAGCTAAAGGAGCTCCTCACTGGGAAAGCACCATAGTAAGCAATGGCCAAGAGGCAGTTATGAAAAAGGAGGATGGGGTGGTGGAATGAGGCAGAGGAGGAGACAAAGAGACTGGTTTGAAACCATGAGGACGCTGGGAATATCATTAGGGGAGTAGGACCATATGAATGTGTGTAGAAAGGTAGAGTCAGTTTTGTTTATTTGCACACAGGTTTTGGATTCAGACTGCCAAGATATGAATTCCAACTCCATGACCTACTCATTGGATCTTCTTAGACTTAACCTCTCTGAACTTCAGTTTCTTCTTTTGCCAACCAGGAGTTATGGCCCATCTAGCGGTGTTACTCAAGATGAACATGTGGATCAAGCACATAGCACAGTGCCTGGCATATGGCAGTTTAGAAGCTTAGGTGGGCAGCAGGAAGTTTAGAGTGCATTGGAAAGGGACAGCTTGGAGGCAGGAAGACTCAGACCACAATAAAGCCTTTCTTAATTTCTGCCAGTCATACCTCTGAAACGTCTCTTAAATCCATCCTCTCCTCCTTGGTCCTGACACCACTATGCTGGTTCAGACCCCTGTCATCTCTGGCTGGAAGTACTAAACTATCCTCCTAACTAACCCCACATTTCCCGCTCCAGTCTGTGTTCAACAGCCACCAGAGCAATCTGTCTAAAATACAAATCCCACCATGTCATGGCCTGGTTAAAGCCTGATAAAGCCCACGCTCCTTCACATGCTACTCTACACCTTCCACAGCCCAGCCCTTTCCTACCTGCCTACCCAGCCTCGGGCCTTGCCGCTCTGGACTGAACACCCCAGCAGCATCCAACTGCTTGCTGTCCCAGTTCACACCATGCCAGTCCTCAGACCCATGTCTTCGCTGATACTCTTCCCTTTGTCTGGAAACATCTTCTCCTCTGCCCTCTTCTTGGGGAACACTGGAGTCCTTCTCCAGTGTCCCCCAACCACGACCACAGCCTGGCTGATGTACTCACCTGTTGTTATTACAATACTCCATGCATATCTCTAATATTTCTTGGGCAGGAGGAGGAGAACTTCTTCCCCCTTGCTGCTTGATGCTCACTTCCTGCCTTGCCATTCTCACAGGAGGTGGGCTGATGTATTTGATTAGTTAGAGACAGAAATTTGATTAGTTAGGAGCTCAGCTCCTCCCTCTCTCCTCTCCTTGGGAGCCCACGTGCCTTGACTCCATGCCTTGCAAGATCTTACAGGCACATGCCTCTTGTAGAGGTTGAGGTTGTTTGGCACTGCTGGTGACATTGATGTAATAAATCTGGCTGGCTCTAGCCATGCTAGCCAGCCCTTTGAGCTCCCAAATGAAGCCATCTTCTCCAATATAAGCATTATTAGTTACAAAAGAGATATTTTGCTTTTCATCTGCCTGACTCTGTTGTACGCGGTCCTTTTGTTTCTATTCTTAGATGGGGAAAAGGAGTGTTAGTTATTGAACCACTCAAGACCCACTAGTACTAATTTACTACATGTTTGCATTTTAATAATCTGTCTGCATCTGTCTTGGACACTAAACTCACCGCCTTAAGAATGGGAGCTCTTTCTTATCTGTCTTTGTATACCAGCCCCTGATGCATCATGGCGCTTAGTCAATGAGTGTCTGCTTGTTGAATGCACGTGGTAATCCAGGGTGAAATGGGCCTGAACCAGGGCTATGGTGAGAATCAAGAGGAAAGAGTGGATGATGGTCGTAACAACAAGAGCACTTATTGAGCTTGCCACCTCGTTAAGTACCTCACGTAGATTGTCACTGAAGCTTCCCAACAACTTTGCAAGGTAGATATTGATATTTTCATCAATTTACTTATGAAAATCTGAGTTTGCCCATAATCACATAGTAGGAAAAGAATTTTGAGATGTCAACCCAGACAGTCATACTCCAGAAACTGCTAAAAATGTAAAAGAGAGATAAACAGGGTATATTATTTGCATGGTGCTTCCATCTACTCTACCTTGGCTCTCCTGAGCGGCCAGATAAACTAGACAGACTCAAATAGAAACCCTGGAAGGGATAGTGGAGAAAGACCACCTTAAGCCAGCATGGGAGGGGCAAGACTATTATTACTACCTTCATTGAACAAATGAGGAAACAAAGACTCAGAAGTTAAGCGAGCTCATTCCAGTACAAATCTGGGTATTTGCTCTCTACGATTCTATCACGACAAGGTTCCAGAGGATAAAAGCAGAAGAGGAAATGACGCCTAGAGTTCTACCCTAACATAGTAGAAGGTTGGTGCTTGAACTGACAGAAAGAAGAAGAAAGGTGAATTGGGTCTATCTTGGGGGGAATTTGTTAACTTCTGCTTTACATAGGTGGAATTTCAGATAATGGTGGAAATTTCAAATATCGATGTACTATGTACAATTGAAGATATGACACATGCCCAAGTATCTGATGGCAAAAGGCCTATTTAACGATGTGTTTCGTTCTTTTTCAAACTCATGATCTTACTCATAATCTTTGGTTATTTTAAATATTGTAAGAACCATCACTTTTGATTTTATTTTCTCTGTTCTGCACAGTGAAGATTATTTTCTAGTTCTAGAATCCAGATAAATCTAGATATGTGGTCCAGATCAATAAGAAGAGGATCAATAAACTTTTATTCTTATTCTACTTCCTCTTTACTAAGGAGTCTTGATTTGCATTTTCTGATTACAGCAATTTGTCTGCGATGTTGACATGAGAAATGTCATTTGAATAGGGTCAGGACTTCCTCCAAGGGGAATAAACCACTTAAAATGCCCTCAAATTCATTGCTTTTCATCCTCATTTACACCTTCTCTTTCCTGAAACTTAGTTCAAACTGTGACATCCCTGCTCCCCGCTCAGACCAATGGAGGCGGGAGGCCCACTTCCCAGCTCTTCACCATGTAACCTGAAGTAAGATCTTAAATTTCTTAATGCCCCCAAATTGAGCCCTGAGTGAGTTCAAGGCTGAGGATGAGGTGAGTTTGTTTTGTTGGCCACTTGGGGGCCCATTCCCTGTCCTAGTTGAAGACCTTAAGGTGGCCTTAAAAATAGTTTCTTTAATGGCGTGACAGCTGTGTTTTCTCAAGAAAGCTCCTAGTGACGAAATTAATACCTGTAGTTGCCCTCTCCAAGGAACTTTGCACATATTAACACATATTAGCATATTTATCCTTCTCACATCCCTCTGAAGTGAGGAAAAGGTCATTGTTTTGCTTCTCTAAATTCAAGGAACGTAAGGTATGGCAAAGTGAAGCTTGAGGGAGGTCAGGAGAGAAAGGAATTCGGTCTTTATCTTCTTCCCTTTAGCATATACTCCCTTTGTTCATGATTGCTAAAGTTCAAACAAATCCATCCCTCTGTTCACTAATATATTCACTTATTCCTTTGTTCATTCGCTACCAAATGTTTATAAAGCACTAGCTGTGTGTCAGGTGCTAGGGATAAAACTTGTCTCCATAGCGTTTCAAACCTTCATTGCTGTACAGAAATTACTTTGTGGCTTGCACAGCCCAGAGTGGCCTTTATGGGAAGTATGGTTGGTAAACTACTGATGTAAAACATTCATTCATTCACTCAGCAAGCATTTTTTGAGTATCTGCCAATTTGGCAGACCCCTAATGGCCCTCCTAGACCTCGAATTCTGTAACTGTAAAGGTTTGTTTTTTTTTTTCATATTGAACATATTCTGCCTTTTTCTAAGTGTTCTTTTTTGGCCTCTGACCATTATGACTATCAGGAATATAGAATTTGTAGAATTTCTGCATTGTTAGGCTGTCCCTAATACTTTTTAGATTATTATTCTCATCAGAAAATAAAATTAAACAGGAAGACAAGGAGCATGACTCCTCAAGTTTAGAGTTTTCTAATGATTGAGAGAGCAGAACTGGCTGACTTGTATTTCTGTGTGTCCACTGGATCAGGGGACCATTCATTGAGATGGAAGTGCCCTACATCCGTGAAGAGCCCCACAGTGTTGTGACATTTTGTCCTTTTAAGATAAATAGAGTCTTGAGGTACAGTAACTTCTGTTTATCATTCGCTTCCCGTAAATATACTAGCTGTATTATAATTTGTTTCTTCCTTCTCTTCACTTAGTTCTCTCAATTTCTTTCCTGCGTCATTCTCATCTGCCCTCCGCTGCCTGCCGTTCCGTCTCCCTGGGATGCTTGCTGCTTCTTCCGTGGACACACACCTCCTTATCCTTCAAGATCCAGCTCCAGTGCCACCTACTCTGTGAAGCTTTCCCACAGTTTCCTCACATCCTCACTTATCCGTTCACCTCACTAATTCGTTCGTTACCTATTTATGGTGATTCTGCACATATGAATTACGTCACAGAATGGCATTCATTAAATCATATTTCTTTTCCATTCTGTAACCTGCTGTATCCCCTTTTCCTTAAAGACAAGGATCATCATTCACATTTTTGTACCTCCTGTACCTTAACCAGTGCTCTGAACAGTTGCTTTCAGCCTACTAGCAGCATACAGCAGTGTTTTGGATAGGCTATCCCCCCACCTGCCCAGCAAGGTTTTTTAGATTTATGCTCATAGATCAGTCCCTGTAGCTGTGGACGTCGCCTGGAGCAAAGAGGAGAAGTAGCAAGGCGTGCAGCCCCACGCCTTGCTATGTATGCCAACCCTGGACTAATCGGTCCAATTTTAGAACAGGTGTTCTCTGTCCTGCAGACTGTTGCTGAGAGCAGAGGGGAAGAGTTTGCCACCTGGTCAGAATTTGTATAAACAGATGCCGAAAAGAAAAAGCTTAGATTGCGTGCTGTGTCAGCAGCTCAGGAGGACTTTGAACAAAGTGTCTTCCCTTCTAAGAGCAAGACTTCTCTTGCTCGCAAGCATGCCTGGCCGCTCGCCTTGACTCAGAAGTCAGAGCCTATTCTAGGAACCAAGGCATTTTAAAATGCTCATTCCTCCTGTTAAAAATTAACACACCTCACTGCACTGGGCGCCTGATGGGCCTCGTGTCTTGGACAGGAACAGTGATTTGGAAGGGGGTATAAAAAGGTTTTCTCCTTTTAGAAAAAGCTGCCTTTCTTCAATGAAACGAAAAACATAAACCAGTAAGACCTCAGAGTTCCAGAAAGGTGACAGGCCTCAGACAAGATAAAAAAAAATAGAGGTCACTATTAGCCATACCCTCAGCTTGGAGCTGGGGCTGCCCTTAGCCTCTGGGCATTTCCTGGTCATTGCTATGCCTACTGTGGCCATCCAGGAATTGAATCATCTACCTGCTAGGATATGGAAGCCCCTCAAGGAGAGTGATGGCTTATGATTTTATACCTAGAAAACTAGGACGACAATGTGCTAGACAACTGTGGGTTGAGGGGCTGGGGGAAACATTAATGTCACCATCATTTATTGAGCCCATAATGTATGCCAAGCACTTTGTTAAATGCATGTCATTTAATATAATCCTTTATTATCTGCATTTACAGTTGAGGAACGTGATGCTAGCAGATTATGGTAATAATGACATAAAATTCATATTGAGCAGTTACTATGTGCTGGCACTGTGCCCATCTGCCAAGAACTTGTCAGAATCATGATTCAAACTCTGGTTTTAATGGCTCCAAAGCCAAAGCTCTTAACCACTGCTCTCTGCTACCTCCTCTGGATTATACAGAAATGGTTAGTCTAAGTCAAGGGTACTTACAACTTGAATCATGCTGGAAACAGTTGTGCAGCTATGCATGACTCAAGGGTAGCATGTCTAGGATGCTGCCATTCCCATCTTAGATATGGTGAGTATATGTAGCTATTATGGCACTCTTCTGCCAGCAGATGGCAGTAAAATGTCTTGAGGAAGGGATGGCTTTTTCTAATGCTCACAATGTTATCCTATAGCCTAGCAGTGGCCCTGGCAGTGATAGGAGATATGGAGAGGAGGTGATGGAGTGAGGAACTATTGAGATGAAATTGGCAGGACTTGATTAATGATTGAATTTAGTGAGGAAGCTAAGACAGAGGACAAAGTCAAGGATATTTCTTGAAGTAAGGACTATAACCTGAATCTTTCTTCTCGATGAGATAGCAAACCCATATGATGTTTTATTTCTTGAATGCCAAATTTGACTGCAGCCACATCAACTGCTAAATTTATGATCAATTCAAACCATTTAATTTTCTCAAACATAGATCTTCATTTTCTGCATCCACACATAACATATATATATTTTTAACATGGTCTCTCCCTTCTAGCAATATGAAATACAGTGGAAATCTAAGGAAGGGTGAGGAGTAATGGGATTTTCTCGTCCATGAATAAACCCTTACAACAGGTTTTTTTCCATGAGTGGGTTTTAGGGCATTTATGATCCCCCTGGAAATTACTTGTCATGTGCTGTGAACATATGAATTTGTGTGTATTCTACTGGGGAGAGTTCCTTTAGTAGTTCTCAGATTGTCAGATGAGTTCAGGGCCTTAAAAATGTTTTGTCTGAGTAGGTCATGTCACCCCAAAGACACCCGAATAGATTCAGGGAGACAAACACAAATTCCTACAAGGACCACGCCGATCACAAAGTGAATTAGTGAATGAAGGAGACCTGGTAGGTAATGTGCTGAGCTGGAGAATGCATCCCCCCAAGTCTGAAGAGGCAGCCACTGCTCAGTCGTTGAGAGGTGCCATGCAGAAATGCGTGCCCGGTGTAACGAGACCTCTTGATTTTTCAAGAGAAGCCACAAAGTGTACTCCAGAAAACTTTTAAGTGTGCACAGACAAAAAGAATGTATATAAGCCATGTGTAACCCTTGAGCTGCCAGTTGGACAACACTGAGTTAAGGTATCAGCCTATGATTGATAAACTAAAGCCCT
>JAQZBX010101222.1:0-11283 GCA_029593785.1 Cabassous unicinctus
TATAATCTGAATTGTGGAAATTTACTGAAAGAAAAAAATAAAGGGCATTTGTGGAAAGCAGCAATGTGCTTTTGAAATGCAGTAGATTTGGGCTTTGACAGCAGGGGGAGATTGAAATCAGTTCCTGTCAATCTCACTTTTAGCAGCAGAGAGTCTTGATAAATTTCCTCAAGTGATGTTTATTCTCTGGCCTTTTGTGGATCTCCTTGGTATTCTGAGTAATAATTAGGTAATCTAAGTACCTTTAAAAAAAAAATATATATAAATATATATAAAATAACATTTATGTAAGAAAATGCACATATATGCATATGTATTTAAATATCATTTTACAAATATTGGTATGTACTGTGAAAAATTTTGATTTTTACCAACAATAAAAAAAAAAAAGTCTCTGATGTTACACACGAAACTAGAATGTTAGAACTAGAAAGGATTCTGGTGCTAGTGGAAGAATACAAAGCAGATGCGTCTGCCTCTTGAAATCCTGTGAATGAGTCCTTCAATCGCTGAGTGCCCGTACTCTCCAGTTCACAGAGAGTTGGGTCTTTTTTTTTAAACTTTAATCGCAACTCAATATTAAGTGCAGTGTTTTTCCCTGCCACTATCACTGAACAGGGCCTCATGACTTAAATCCATCCTCTTTGGAAAATGTCAGTTAACATAAATGGGTAGGTACATACCAACCTGAAGTTGTCAGGACGTTTACATCACAAACCGCCAGTCAGAGAGATTCTTGCCCAGTGCCTCTTCTCATTCCAGGCAGGCAAGCAACCACAGGTTCTCCTGCACAACGGAATTGACCTAACACCATTTATTTCACTTGGAAAATCTTATTGGGGATTTTGTGGAGGGATAAAGTGGTGTTTTGAAATTAAACCTGGTGTGTGTATATATATATATATTTTTTTTTAATTATTGTGGTAACACAGGTAAAATAAAGACAACAAAAATTTTGCCACTTCAGCCTTTTTAGTTTTTTTGAAGGTACCGGAGATTGAACCCGGGACCTTGTACATGCAAAGCAGGCACTCAGCCATTGAGCTCCACCTGCTCTGCCATTTTAACCATTTTTAAGGGTATAGTTCAGTGGCATTAATTACGTTCACAGTGTTGTACAACCTCATCACCATCCATCACCAAAACTCTCTCCTCATCTTAAACAGAAACTTTGTATTGATTAAGCAATAATTCTCCATTCCCCTCCCCTCCAGCTGCTGGGAACCTCTAATTTACTTAGGCTCTATGAATTTGCCTAATCTATATAAGCGGAATCATACAGTATTTGTTCTTTTGTTTCTGTCTCATTACCTAGCCGTGTGCTTTCAAGCCATGTTTTTGCATGTATTGGAATTTCTTTCCTTCTTATTGCCAGGCATTATTCCATTTTATGAACAAACCACAATTTCATCTGTTGATGGACAATTGAGCTGTTTCTACCTTTTGGCTGTTGTGAATAATAGCCAAAATATTGGTGTACAGGTGTCTGTTTCAGTCTCTGTTTTCAATTCTTTTGGGTAGGTACCTAAGAATAGAATTGTAGGGTCATGTGGTAATTCAGTGTCTAACTTTTTGAGGAACGCTGATCAGGATTTTAAGCAGCCTAATGGAGTAGCTGTTCTCTCTTGAGCGTGTGTACAAACCCCTTAGAATAAGGGGGTACTTTATCCCCTTTAGAATAAGGGCACAGGCAGGAGTTGAATGGGATGGGGTTAGGTAGTGTTTGTGTCAGATGCTTCTATATTTTGTTAATTTAGGGGGAACATAAGCTCATTGCACTTTAGATTATCCTGGGACTTGAGATTTTATCTATCACTCCAAAGGTAATCAAGTTTTTGTGGGTGGGACTGGTGTTAACGATAAGGTAAGACACAAAATATACTTCTATTAATGTGCTAATACAGTTTATATCAGTACATGGTGAAAGTCTTCACTGTTTTCTCTGTGAATGTGGGCTGTTAAAGGCACTAGAACATTCATTGTTCTCCTGGAGAGATGTTCAATTGCTTGTAATAAAGCTGGTACTTGATTCCATTTAGGTTTGTTATAGTAAACTGGTTCTTCTTTTTTGCTCACAGAAGGGTACAAATCGAGTTTTCTTCTCAGGGCATTGACAAGAATATTTCTCTTTTCCCAGCTAGGCCAGATTCAGGCAGATAATTGCTCTCCCATCATGTTGGCAATTCCAGCTGCCCATGTGCTTTTGAAAGCATTATGAAATGACAGCTCCATATACTGCTCATGGGAGCAGTACAGCCCTTCTGGAAGGCAGTTTAGCCATAAATTTCAAGCAAGGATTTGTAAAAAGTTCATTTCCTATAATAGGATAAATTCTAGGAGTTGTAGTACCTTAAGGAAGTAACATTTTTGCGTAAGAATGTTCAACTGTTGTTTATAAAAGTGAAAGACTTGGAAGCATCCTAAAGAAGCGAATGATTAAATTATGGCACATCCATCTGATGAACTGTGTCTCCATTAAAAACGATGTTTTCAAAGAAAGTTTAATGATGCCGGGAAATGCTTACAATAGGAAATAAAAGTCACAAGGCAAATACATATATCACCATTCCATTTTTATGATATGTGGACACGCCTAGAAAGAGTGGAAGGAAATAATCAGACTAAAACAGTGGTTCTGTAAAACAGTGACCCCTATTGGTGATTTTAATATTCATTTAACTCTTTTATGTTACTATAATTATAAGGGAAAATTTACATATAATTTGCATGCATATTATTAGATTATGGTCAACTGCAGTGGACTTGGTTGGGACAATAGCCTTTTCTGTTCACTGCCATCCTTTTATTGGAGCATAATAAAAGTGTCACTTGCCGGTCCCGCATACTGATGTGGAGATCACTTGCCCTCTTGTTCCCTGGGTGCTCTTTTCTTCTCTTGGTTTATGACTTCCTGATCACCCCACCAGCCCAGCCTAGGATATGCAAATAATTGCGTTCTGTAATATGGAAGAAAGAGATTATTTGTAAAGATACTTTTAAGATTTGCTCTTCTTTCATGTTTCTCCTTCAGGCTTCTCAATACTTAGAACAATCACTTGGAATTTAATTATGTGATCATAAGAGTAAGTTACACCAAATATGTTTGGTGGGTTCCTGTTAAAGTGGAGAATTGGTAGTTGTTGTTGTTATTGTAGAGTGACTAGTACAGGGGCCTGTATTAGTCTGTCAAAGGGGTGCTGATGCAAAGTACCAGAAACCTGTTGACTTTTATAAAGGGCATTTATTTGGGGTAAAAGCTTACAGTTACAAGGCCCTCAAGAGTCCAGCACTCAAGGTTGGTTTCTCACCAAAGTCAGCTGCATGTGCTGAAGCAAGGTGGTTGCTGAGCTCTGCCTGGTCTCTCCTCTGTAGGCTATCAGGCAAATGGCTCAGCTCTCCCCTGGGTTGGAGCCTTCTCCATTCTGTCACATGACAAAGTTCTCTCCGCTGGCATCTATGGAGCTCTCTCTTCCCGTGTGTCTTCTTGAGTGAGTGTCCATTTATATCAGCCCACCAAGGGGGCGGGGACTCAAGCTGGACGTGGTCGAATCAAAGCCCTAATCTTAACAGGTAATTAAATCAAGGACATCTCAGCTGACTCTAATACAGTGAAAGGGTATCACACCCAGAGGAATAGATTAGTTTACAAACATAATCTTTCTCTTTTTGGAATTCATAAATAATCTCAAACTACCACAGAGATTTACTCTTTGATGAGATTAATGGAAAGAGTAAAAGCCCGTTCTACTCCCAGCTGACACTGGGGTGATGCTTATTGGAAGTTTATTGTATTATATTCTCCCATCCTGTCAAACTTCTTGCTTGCCTGACTCCCAGAATTCCTTGTACCCAAATACCACAAGTGGATTTTTATGATAAACAAAGGAAGCAATAAAAGTAAAAAGTGTACCCTTTTAGATTTAAAATTACCTGTTGGGAAAATAAAGATCCTTGAATGTCAGAGCTAGCTTGATGCTTCCCAGCCAGATGTCTGATTGGTTGGCTCTTTTGACCATGTAACTGATGACGACATTATCTCATTTTTCCATCCTAGCTTTACGAAGACTTTGGGTCCAAAGATTAAGCTATACTAGGTAGATTCTATCTGAATAGTACTCAAAATTGAATTTTGTGTTTAATGTTTTAAAGACAGACTATATCTTGTTGGGAGTTGATATGGGAAATAGAAATGGATGTGTGGGTACCACTTCTGGTGAATCGCCCAGAGTCTGTATTACAAGGCGTTTATTTGGAGGGATAAGATAGTGTTCAATCTTTCCTTTAACTCCAAACCACATCTCCATCTGCCTGTTTTCCCTTATTTCATTTCCTCCATCACAGTTCATTATCTAGATTAGACTAATAAGCTTAGATTCAGGAAGAAAAAATAGTTTTCTTTGGCTTGTTATTTTTATTATGAAAAAATTCATAGGACAAAACAGAAATGGCTAGACTTTCAAAGGATGCTTTCAGTTTGGTCAGATGGTTCCCATGGATTCAAGTATGGGGCCTGTGATTGACAAGCGTATAGAAATCCATGCACAGATACAGTTCTTGAGGGGTGGAAAATCTGAGTACATCTCAAGTTCTAAGACCTCATTGGAGGAAATTCTTTGCTGCATGAAAGAGTCATTTATGAATCTCTTCCTTTTTTTGTTCTGTGCTTGTGTATGTGATTTTTTTTTTTTTTTTAAGGAGGTACTGGGGATTGAACCCAGTACCTTATACATGGGAGGCAGGCACTCAACTGCTTGAGCTACATCCGCTCCCTGTGCTGGGTTTTGTGCTTTTGCAAAAAGAAAGCATGAATTCCAATTTGAAACCAGCCGATGTGTCTCAAATTATTTTTCTTTTGTTTGAAATACAAAATGATAGTATTTAAGTTTTATCTTAAGTCGGTAGCTTTAAAGATTTGACTCTTGATTACAGTAGCTTGTGCAATTTAATTTTGGCACCTGATCTACCCTTAAATTAAAGTAAATTGATCAATTAAAATATGTTCAGAGAGGACTTCTGAGCAAGACAGTGTGATGCTCTCCCTCACACCCATAGACAATGTGTAGGAGTCTCAGTTCCTTTCCTTTTAGTTAAAATGGTTCTAGTTTGAAGTTTTTAGATCTGCTTTTTCATAATTTATTAGTATATTGTGTTTCATATTCATGATCACACATGTGAGTTGTTTCTTATTTAAATTGAACTTCTTCAGAAATATAAAAAACAGAAGCAATATATTGTTGAATGTCTAGTCTAGATAATGCATCCCACTATTTGATCCTTAGCTTCTTTTTTCCCCCCCAAAAAAGGACTTCTAAGATAGTCTAAAGAATGGCAGTGTCCCTTACATAGTACAGATACCATGTTGAATAATTATTATTTATTGACACTGATATAGATATTTAGTAGTTTTTATTTCATTAATCTGGGTCCTCTGGGAAGCAGATGCCTGAGTGGAAGTAGACTTGTAAGAGATTTGTTGGGTGAGATGCCTGGAGGGAAATTGGAAAGTGAACCGGACAAGGCTGGAGGAGCCTAGAGATTGAAATGCAGGTCTGATCCCAGAGAAGGAGAGAGAGAAGGAAGAGGGGTCTTGGCTGCAGCACAGCTCCAAGAATGTTTTGGCAAGCCAGGTAGGGAGTCCTTGATCCAGAGTCTCTTATCAGAAGAGTACCTTGCCTTGCAGGAACAGGCTTGCCTTAGGGTCTCTGCTACGCTCAGTCATTGAGCAGCGAGAGAGGCATGGCCTCGGGGTGAAGATGTAGAATCCCATCCCTGCAGGTAGACCAGTCATTTATGCTCCTCGCAGCAGGAGGTCTGAGACGCACGTTTTCATGGCCACTGTACGTGCCAATATTCAACTACTAAATGTTTTGCTGAACGTGGGCCTAATCCTGAGATTCCTAACCCAAGATAGAGGAAAATAGTGTTTTATTTCTACAGAGGCAGAAAGGCAGGCTGGTTTCATGGACACATATTCTCTCTTTATTCATATATCTATCTTTAGGCCCTAATTTGAAGTTATGAATTAAATTGAATCTAAGAAACATACTTGATTTGCAAATACCATGATCGCCAGAGAATGTGCTTCAAAATTTTACAGTTGTCTGTGGGGCTTTATGTAGGGAAGTCTGGGAGTTTAAGTCCTATTGCAGATTTCTAGGGCTTTCAGTCTTCCAGGAAAAAAAAAAAAGATGACAGGGTTTGAAATTATTGTGCAACAGAGGTCATATTTGAAAACCACCTTGAATGTGATGATGTTATATAGGGCCAAAGGCCTTTTGAATACCAAGAGGATGAGCTCCAGCGTTATATTGATCTATAGGTAAATTGGTCTTTTAGAAAGCTTTCATACAGTCCTTCTTGCTGGGACCAACACCTGAGTATTGGGTTTTATAATTTTTTAATTATAAAAGAGCACTGTAGAAGCCGGTGTTCCTCATCAGCGTGTCCAGGCACACTTGGTGCCTGACCTCATGGCCCCTGTCGACTACACTGACATCTCACGGGGTTGGGCCAAGCGCAGACTCCCTTCCCCTCAATATTAGTCAGCCAAAGGGTTGCTGATGCAAGAAGCCAGAAATCTGTTGGCTTTTATAAAGGGTATTTATTTGGGGTAGAAGCTCACAGTTAGCAGGCCATAAAGCATAAGTTGCTTCTCTCACCAAAGTCTGTTGCCACGTGTTGGAGCAAGATGGCTGCCAACGTCTGCCAGGGTTCAGGCTTCCTGGGTTCCTCTCTTCCCGGGGCTTGTTTCTCTCTGGGCTCAGCTGCTGCTCTGTCTCTCCACAAAGCCAGCTGTAGATTATCAAGCGAATGGCTCATCTCTCTTCTCGAGGCCTCTGCCGTGTCTAATCGAGCCTTCTGCTTCTCTGTGTGCTTGCTTTCTCATGCTTTGCATCAAAACTCCAACCTCCCTTCTCTGCAGTGTGGTTTCTCTGTGAGTCCCCATCCTACTGATGTGGCCCAGTCAAAGCCTTAATCATTATTTAATCAAGTGAGGAAAAGACCAGTGCATAAACATAATCCAGTATCTATTTTTGGAATTCATAAATAATGCCAAACTGCAGTCAGGCTCACTTCCCACTTCCCATTCTCTTAGACTCATGCCCAACATTGGGAGCCTGGTTTCAGGTAATGGCCACTGGCCAGTGGGCTTTTGCATGGAAGATAAAGTTGGGCGTAGGTGTGAAGATTTCAAAGGGCATCATGGGTGCTTTCTTTAACCTAGTTTATTTTATGGGCTTATACTTACAGTTTAACATATTAGCTGCTTATTATTTTAAAGAGCTGGAAAATGGGAATTAGGGTGAAAGGAAGAAGGTGGCCTCACAGAGAAGTGAATGATGTGGTTGACACTTAGCCTAAAGACCCTTTGTGTCTGCCTGACCCCGTCCTCCTGTACACCTGGGTCTGGCCTGAGCACAGGGCTCAGGAGCTGTGTGGCCTCCAAGATCCTTGCAAGGACGATGTCACAGGACATGGGTCAGAACCTCAACCTTTTACGTAAATGGTCCATCAGTCCAGAGGCGTCAGACACAGTGAATTCAGTCGGAAGCCACAAGGATGAAGTAAAAAAACCAGACTAGACTAAGAAGGTTTGAAGGAACGTTAGATTGTCAGCACGGTGGGATTTTTATGCCGTCTTGTTGAGCTGTTAAAGGGGAGATAATTGGAAAAACAGGTGCTACTTAAAAAAACAAAACAAAACAAAAACAAAACAGCTTTATTGAGATATAGTTCACCCATTTAAAGTGTACAACTCGCTAGTCATCAGTATATTCACAGCGTGAATTCATGGTGCAGATATCACCAAAATCAATTTTGGAACATTTTTGTCACCTCAAAAAGAAGCCTGTACCCCTTAGCTGTTGCTTCTTATTTCCTTCTCTCCCCCCGCCCAGCTCTAGGCAATAACCAGTGTAGTTTCTATCTCCCTGACTTTGCCTGTTCAGGACAATTCATACAAATGGCTTCATACAAGATGTGGTCTTTTGTGCCTAGCTTCTTAGTATAATGTTTTCAAAATTTATCCATGTTGTAGCAAGAATTAGTACTTCATTTCTTTTCTCTTTTTAAACTTTTTATTTCGAAATAATTTCAAACTTACAGGAAAGTTACACAAATCATACAGAGAGCACCAGTAAACCCTTTACCCACATGCTGAGATTTACCAACTTCTGCCATTTGTCATGTCATTCTGTCTATAGTACATCATTTTTCATTGACAAATACTATTTCATTGTACAGATAGACCACATTTTATTTATCCATCAGTTGATGGGCATTTGAGTTGTTTCTGCTTTTAGGCTATTATTAGTAAGTGTAGAATTGCTGGGTCATGTGGTAACTATGTTTAACCTTTAGAGAAGCTGCCAGACTGTTTCCAAAGTGGTTGCACTGTTTTACCAGCAGTGTATGAGGGTTCCAGTATCTTCACATCTGGCCAGCACTTGTTATTTCCTACCTTTTTTTTTTTTTTTAATCTTCACTTATAAAATGGAAACGCTAAAGCATTAAAATACGGAAAGCTCATTTAACTCACTTCACAAAGGCTTCAACAGATGACGTATCCCTTCTGTAACTGTTTAAAGACAAACTGAGTTAACACAGGCACCAAGTGTAAATAGACGCTGAACTGCAAGAACTCAAAAAAGTACTCGGACAAAGTTGTAATGGCAACTGGCAAACCACTGAAGACACAGAGGCCCAAACACGGCTAAGTGTGGGTCACGGGATGGGTGATGGCCTGTGTTTTCTGTCTTTTTTATCCTAGCCATCCTAGTGGGTGGGATGTGTATCTCACTGATGGCTAATAATGCTGAGCATCTTTTCATGTAGTTAGTGGGCATTTGTATAGCTTTTATTGGAGAAACAGCCATTCAGATCCCTGGGCCAATTTTAAATTTGGTTATTTGTCCCTTTATTGTTGAGCTATAGGAGTTCTTTATATATTCTAGCTCTAAGTCCCTTATCAGACCTATGATTTGCAAATATTTTCTCCCATTCCGTGGGTTGTCTTTTCACTTTCTTGACCATGTGTGTCCTTTGAAGCACGAAAGTTTTAAATTTTAATGAAGTCTAATTTATCTCTTTTTTCTTTTGTTTATGCTTTTGGTGTCATACCTAAGAAACCATTGCCTAACCTAAGGTCACAAAGATTTACACCTGTGTTTTCTTCTAGGGTTTTATGGTTTTAGCGTTTACGTGTAGGTCTTTGATTGATTTTTAATTAATTTTTGCATTTTTTCATGTGGATATCAGTTTTCTCAGCACCACTTTTTAAAAAAAAAATTATTTTTTTTTGCTCGCTGTGTCCATTTGCTGTGCGTTTTTCTGTGTCTGCTTGTCTCCCTTTGTTGCGCCAGTCTCCGCGCCGTGCGGGCCCTGAGCTCTCGCCACGTGGGTTCTCCTTCACCAGGAGGCCCCAGAGATCGAACCCGGGGCCTCCCATATGGTAAATGGGAGCCCAACCAATTGAGCTACAGCCGCTTCCCCCCAGCACGACTTTTGAAAAGGTTATTCTTGCATATAGAATTACCTTGACACCTTATTGGAATGGGTACCATTTTTTAAGGCAGATTTTTATTTAACAGCTTTTTTCAAATTAAGTTTGGTGTTATTATTTTTTTTGGTCACTAAATGGTTGATTTTCGGGCAGTTGCATTTTACAAATGTATTATTTATTTATTTATTTTTTACTATGTGTGCCTGAAAGAATTGCTTTTATTAGAACAAGGTACATAAAGACAAACAAACTAGGTAACAGGTGGAACCAGGCCACTGGGCTAAGTAGCCTCCAAACTTGTGCTTCTGACACTTTAATTAGCATTTGAACTCTCTACAGATCTTGTTAAAATGCAGAGTCTGATTTTCTAGGTCTGGGATGGTGCCCGAGATGCTGCCTTGTTAACAAGCTCCAGGTGATGCTGATGATGTTGAGTACTTTGAGTACCAAAGCCTGGGAGGGATTTTCTAGGGTGGTCTTTTTCCAAGGAGGTGTACCGGGAATTGAACCCGGGACCTTGTACATGTCAAGTAGGTGCTCAACTACTGAGCTACACCCGCTCCGCTCTAATGTAGTTTTGTTATTCAGTAATCTTGCTATTTCAACATACATAAAATGTGATTTGGAAGTGAAATAAAAATTGCTTGTTTTGAATTCACCATCTTTATATTTTATTTAATAACCTTCAAGATGAAAACCCACTGTGCAGAGAAATAGAGTACAACTTTCTTCCAGTTGCCTTTTGCCCACGTTGATTATTTTCTGTCTTCCTTCTAGGCCTCTAATGATTGTCACTCAGAAGATCACAACCTTGGCATTCCAGGTTCATGATGGTGAGGAAGTGCCCATCCTTTTGGTTCTGAGAGTGAGCCTGGCATTCTGAACTCTTCCTTTTTATACATTATATATAGTCCAAAGTTTTGACAAGTCCTGGCAGATCTTGCTTTAACTTGTTCAAAGTTACCAGTCCTCGTTAATAATTGCCTTTTTATTTTCATAGCTGTTTCACTATTTGCCTGATGAATTTGTAGGTCTAAACTTGCTAAAATATTGCATTGAGATTAGTGGGTTTTCTGTTTAACTTTACAAACTTTGGTTTAATCTCTGATATGAGATAAGAAAAGAAGTAGCATTGATCAGTGTCAATTATTAATCATTAAAAAAAATTTTTTTTTTTTTTTGCATGGAAAATTATCTAAGGAGATTAGCCTGATCCTATAAAAAGCTGGGAGAAGGAAGAATCTTCTATTTGTATAAAACTGAGCATTTCCTTTGGTCAGGCTCTTCCTGAAAATGGCCAGAAAGAGTGATTTACACTGTTCAAGCTAGGTTCTGGGAAAGGAGGACAGCACTCTCAGCTGGATGGAAGGCTTAAGAGATGTCAGGTGCAATTCGTGAAAGTATATTCTATGGATCTGTACTGTTCTGGCAAAGGCTTTTTGACTTTGCAATGTCTATATGTGTTGGCAGGTTAAGATTTACAGTCTCTGCCAGCTAGTTTTTTTTTTCTTCCTTAAAGCTTGGGAACTGTTTTAATTTCCTTTTGACCCTGTGTATTCCTAGTTCATACTAGTAGTGGGTAATTTTATCCCGAGGATGAAGTCTTTCAGGGTGACCAGTTGTTCCAGTTTTCCTGGGTCTGAGAGGTTTCCCAAGATATGGGACTTTCAGTGTGAACACTGATAAGAGTCCCAGGCAAAATGGGATGAGCTGGTCACCCTATGTGTTCCTGAACCCACTTGGTAGTGTTATAGACAAACATTAGTAACATAAACCAACAG
>JAQZBX010101223.1:0-11283 GCA_029593785.1 Cabassous unicinctus
CTTTCTTTTTTTTCTTTTTTTTATTTTTAAGATTTATTTATTTTATTTTATTTATCCCCGCCTTGCTGCTTGTGCTGTTGTGTCCATTCGCTGCGTGTCTTCTCTGTGTCTGCTTATCTCCCCCTTGCTGTGAGGTCTTGCTGCATCAGCCCACGGCACTGCGCGAGCTGGCCTGCCCTCACAAGGAGGCGCCAGGAAGCGAACCCGGGGCCTCTCATATGGTAAACGGGTGCTCTATCCATTGCGCCACACCAGCTTCCTGCCGTGAGGTTGCTGCATCAGCCCACCACACTGCTCAGGCCGGCGTGCCCTCACAAGGAAGCCTCGGGACGCGAACCCGGGCCTCCCATGTGGTAAACGGGGGCTCTATCCACTGAGCCACACCCGCTTCCCAGGCAATGTTCTTTCTACTTCTGATTTTTGGAAGAGCTTAAGCAGAATTGGTGTTAGCTCTTTCTGGAATATTTGGTAGAATTCAGCTGTGAAGCCTTCTGGTCCTGGGCTCTTCTTAGTTGAGAGGTTTTAAATGTCTGAGTCTATCTCTTTACTTGTAATTGGACTGTTGTGTTCATCAATTTCTTCTTTGGTCATTGTAGGCTGTTTGTGAGTTACTAGGAATTTGTACATTTCTTCAAAATATCATTCTTGTTGGCATATAATTTTTTAAAGTATCCTCTTATGATACTCTTTATTTCTGTGAGGTCAGTGGTGATATCCCCTTCCTCATTTTTTATTTTATATATTTTCATGTGCTCTCTCTTTTTCTTTGTTAGTCTGGCTAAGGGTTTTTCAATTTTATTGATATTCTCAGACAAACAGCTTTTTATTTTTTTATTTTTTCAAGGTTTTCTTATTTTCTGTTTCATTTTGTTCTCCTCTAATCTTTGCTATTTCCTTCTTTCTATTTTCTTTAGAGTTAGTTTGTTCTTGTTTTTCCAAATCCTCCAGTTTTGCAGTTAGGACTTCAATTTTAGCTCTTTCTTCTTTTTTGATATATTCATTTATGACTATGAATTTACCTCTCAGTAGTGCTTTTGTTGCATACCATAGGTTTTGATATATTGTGCCGTCGTTTTCATTAGTTTCATGGTACTTACTGATTTCTTCTGAGATTTCCTCCTTGACCCACTGTTTGTCTAAGAGTTTGTTGTTTAACTTCCATATCTTTGTGCCTAATCTGGATCTTTGTCCCTTACTGATTTCCAATTTCATTCCCTTGTGGCCAGAGAAATTACTGTGTATAATCTCAATGTTTCTGAATTCATTGAGAGTTGTTCTGTGGCTTAGCATGTTGTCTATCTTGGATTATGATCCATGTGCACTTGAGATGAATGTATATCCCAATGTATTTGTGTGTAGCATTCTGTATATGTCTATTAGGTCCAGATCCTCTAATGTATTATTCAGGGTCTTTATTTCTTTATTGATTCTCTGTCAAGATGTTTTGCCTAATGGTGATAATGGTGTATTAAAGTCCCCCACTATAATTGTAGAGGCACCTATTTCTCCACTTAGTTTTTCCACTGTTTGTCTCATGAATTTTGAGGCACCCTGATTAGGTGCATAAATGTTTTTGATTTTTCTTTCTTCTTGAAAGAGTACCCCTTTCACTATTATATAGTATCTGTTATGTCTCTTACAAAAGTTGTGCATTTAAAGTCTATTTTGTCTGATATTAGTATAGCTACCCAACCGTTTTTTTTTTGTTATTGTTTGCTTGTAAAATTGTTTTCCTGCCATTCACTTTCGGCCTCCTTGAATCCCTGGGTCTAAGGTGGGTTTCTTGCTGACAACACATAGATGGGTCATATTTCCTTATCCATAGTGCCAATCTATGTCTCTTGATGGGTGAGTTTAATCCTTTTTAACATTCAGTGTTATTGCCCTCAGGGAATTTCTTACATCAGCCATATTTTCTTTGACATCATGTATGCCATATGTTGTTTTTATTTCTCCTTTTGTCTTTTTAGTTGTTCTTACACTCTCTTCCAGGTCTCTCCTGTTTTCTCCTTTCAACCTGCAGAACTTCCTTTAGTACATCTTGAAGGGCAGGTTTCTCATTGGCATACTCTCTTAATTTCTGTTTATCTGTGAATATTTTGAACTTTCCATCATTTTTGAATGCCAGCTTTGCTGGATAGAGAATTCTTGGCTAGAAGATTTTTCTTTTAGTACCTTGACTATGTCATACCACTGCCTTCTTGCCTCCATGGTTTCAGATGAGAAATCAGCACTGAATCGTATTGAGCTTCCCTTATATGTGATGGTTCCCTTTTCTCTTCTGCCTTGAGTATTTTCTCTTTGTCTTGAGCACTGGACATTTTGAAAAGTATATGTCTTGGAGTAGGCCTGTTGGGATTTATACTGTTTGGGGTGCACTGTGCTTCCTGGACATGTACATCCATCTTCTTCAATAGGATTGTGAAGTTTTCAGCTATTATTTCCTTCAACACTCCTTCTGTTCCTTTTCCCTTCTCTTCTCCCTCTGGAATGCCTATAGTGCGTATCTTTGTGCATTTTGTGTTGTTTAAATCCCTATGTCCATGCTGTATTTTCTCTGCCATTTTATCTATCTGTTCTACTATCTGTTTGATTTCAGATGTACTGTCTTCCACATCACTAATTCTTTCTTCTACCCCTTCAAATGTGCTGTTATGTGATTCCAGTGTCTTTTTGATTTCTTGGATTGTGCCTTTTATCAACATCATATCAGTTATCTTTTTATGTATGTTTACCATTTCTTCAGTATGTTCTCCCAGTGTCTTCTTAATATCCTTAATTTCTTCCTTCACATCATTACATTGGCCCATGTTATTTGTTTGGACAGCTTTGATTAGTTGTTTGATGTTCTGTATCTCTTCCTGGATTTTAGTTTGTTCATTGGACTGGTCCATGGCCTCCTGTTCCTCAATATGGTTTGTAATTTTTTGTTGCCCTCTGGTCATCTTTTTATCTTAATGGGTTTATTCGGTTGATTAGCTTCTCTCTCTGCTCTAGACTTTTATTTAACTATTGGTTTTGTGTGTGGGTTAAGTTTTCTCTTTGACACTTTGTGTTCTTGTTCTATTTCCTTGCTGTTTTCTATATTCCAGTTTTATCTTGAGCATTCTATCTCTCTGTCCAGCTCCCTCCAGATTGATGCCCCAAAGATTCCTGCTTGGTTGGCTCCCAGAACAGCACACTTGGACAGCATCTTGTCCTCAATCAGTCATCTTTTGCAAAAGAGAATGTTAACTCCCACTTAAATCAATGCCATATTGCCTCCTCAATATACTTTTAAGAAATATTAGTAGACACATAAAAATTTGGAATTGTTTGGTGTTACTATTGAGATGAACCATTTGTCATGATGCAGAAATCACTGTTAAAATTTTACTCTACCTCTTGCCTTAAGATCTACAGTTATTGAAAGGATATGGCCATTCAGCGACCAGATGTCTTTTGATTTGTGTTTTCATTATTTATATTTCTTCCATCTTTTTTACATTTTAGTTCCATCATATATGCTCCTTTCATTTCAAATATAATTTCTTATCAACAATATAGGTTTAGTTTATGTATTTTTTAACCTCTTTTATAATCCCTGACTTTAAATTGAATTGTTTAGGTTATTTATTTTAAATATAATTTCTGATTCATGCTGGGTTACTGTTTGCTTTCATGTTTTTTTTGTGTGTGTGTATTTTTGTTTGTTTGTTTGTTTCCTAGCTAAATAAATAAATAAATATCATGCAATAGGTTAGCTTAACAAGAGGACTTTATTAACTCATGTTTTCAGAGGCTAGAAGGCTTGCTTCCTCCCATTTTCAGTTTTTTCTGGCTACCCAGAAATCTTTTGGGATTCCCACTACAGTGCAATGCACATGGAAATGTATTCACACTTCTCTTCCAGGTAATGTTGACTTCCGTGTTCTTACAGCTCCCCATGGCTTTTCTTTCTGTGGCCTTTTCTATAAGACCTCCAGTAAGAGGATGAAGACCCATACTGATTCATTTGGACACAATTTAACTGAAATAGCCTAAAAGATGCCCTTATTTAAAATGGGTTCAAACACAAAGTAATAGATTAAGATTAAGAACATGAATTTCTGAGGCACAATATTCCACACTACCTTAGTGTTGTTTGTTTGACATTTGCTCCATCTAATTTTGCCCTATTTTTTTCTTAGGGATTAATAAAATATATCTTACTTAATTATTTTTCTACTCTAATAACCATTTAGTCATAAACCATATATCTCATTTCAATTATTATTTAAAATTTAAATGTTCATCTTCCAATAATTACTGTCTGCGTTAACTTAGTATTTTCACCATGTCCAGGATGACATATTCAACTATCTTAGCACATGTCATTCCCTGATACATCCACTGATTTCATCTGGTATGGTTTTCTGTTAACCTCCAGAACTTCTGTTAACATTTCTCATACCATAGCGCTGATGGCATGGCATTTTTTCTCTGATTTTGTTCATTTGAATATATATTTATTTGTTCACAAATCTCAATTTCCTCATAAGGTATCCATTATTTTGACTTTTGTCATTGATTTCTATGACTATTTTTGAACTATATTAAAATAAAAATGAAGACTATATTTTCTTTTGTATCTGACTGCATTTACTCACCATATGTCTATCGTATTATCCCATTTGTTGTATCACTGTTGTTATATATCATTACTGGAATTAGTTACCTTTATTTTATTTCATTTATTATTTAACTATTCTCCTCATAATGGACAATTTGGCTGTCTCTATTAGAAAAAGAAATCTATAAAAATGTCTGTATTTGTCTTTTTTGTTTGACATATATATACATTTCTCTTGTGTATATAGAAGATAAACTTCAGGACCATAAATGAGATGTATGTTTTGCCAGAGGAGGAACTTAACAGTTGTTTTCAAAGTTGTAGCACCATTTCACACTCCAACTCTCTATGTATAGGAATCCCACATCTGCATATACATGTCAAAACATGTGCTTAGATTCCTTAGAACTGTATCAAATCCAGGTGTGTAATGGTGTCATCCGTTGATTTTAATCTTCATGCCCAAAATAATTATTCATGTTGAGTACCTTTTCATAAGTTTATTAATCAGTTAATTATTTTCATTGTGAGATGTTTCCTCAATTCTTTTGTTCATTTTATTATCAAAGTAGTCATAGGATTTGATCGTATACTAGATAAGAATCAGTTGTCAGATACATTACTTTTAATGGCTTCTAATCCAATCTATGACTTCATTTTTGTCTCTATTAACATGTCAATGAAATGAAATTCACAACTTTAATTAAGTACAATTTCATTTGTTTTTACTATACGGTTAGTGCCTTTATAATCATGATTCATAAAGGCTTGCCTATTGCAAGGCAGGAAAACCCTGTCTTGTATAGGATTTCTAGAAGCCTTATTTGCTTTCTATTTATTTGATTATTTGTTATATTACCTTTATTAATAAGCAAAAATATTTTCCAATCTTTCACCTTATATTAATATTTAAGAACTTCAGAAGTATGCAAATAGTATTCAATATAGGTATCAATTTTATCCAGTAACTTTTATTGAAAGTGCCATTCTTTTGCCCCTTAAATTGACTTGCTTTGTTGTAAATAAGGGCAATGAATAAATGTGGGTCTATGTATGCATTCTCTGTTCTCTGCCCTTGGTCTATTTATCAATTTTTTCATCAATACCACATGGCTCAATTACTGCTGCTCTATAGAAATTATGAATTCTGTCAATGTAAAATAACCTAAATTATTATTTTTCAAAGTTGTCACAGATTTTTTTGATAATTTGTTTTCCTACATAAATTTTAAGAATACTTATTTTTTTAAAATTATAAATACATAGAAAACTACTGGCATTTTTATTATGACATCATTGCATTGATTAGATTGTTTGGTAAGAATTAGTATCTTAAAAAGGCAGAATTTTCTTATATATGCATTAAATATATCTCTCCTTGCTTTGGTCTTCTTTAATTTTTCACCATGATATATTCTAGTTCTCATGAATAAAATGTGTACAGTTATCATTAAAATCATTCTTATGTATTTGATAGGGTTTGATGTTATTTTTAGCAATATTTTTATTTTTACTACATGTTGAAGGTAGTATATAAAAACATAACTAGTTTCATAGATTTATGTCACTGAAACTACCAAATTTAAAGAATTCCAAGGGCCTGTCTTGGCCCCCCAAAATCAAGAAAATTAAAAAAGAAATCTGTTAGAATCAACTTTGTCAGAGCTCTGAAATATAATCAATGGTTTGCAGCAATGAAAGATTGAACAAATGAAGGCAATTTAAACTCTGGCAGGATAATGTTTTTTACAATTTAGCTTAGATGACCACACCACCCTACCAAGAAAAACTTGGTCTTGAGGATAGCAGACCACATTCTTTGAGTTTTTACCTCTTGTGGGAAAGAGGGAGAACAGCAGACCTTGGATGAATGGATTATGTTAATCTGTGTTGGCCTGTCTGTGGTATTGCTAAAGAACTGATGCAGAGTGCTTGCTTTTGTGTCACCTGAGATTGCTCTTAGTGCAAAAAGTGACTGTGCTTATGACATTTCTTAAGATGATTGAAAGGCTAGTTAAGAAATTTTTGCAACTTGAGGGAAAAATAAATTGTGGCACATCGTCTTCTTGAAAAATATCTATGAAGAAATCTGGTGAGATACTTATTTTGGGAAATAAGGGCTTTGTAAAACATCAGAGGCATGACAGAGGACCTAAAAAATGAGGTATTTTATTTAATTTTATTTTTTAAAATGTTTTTCATTTTTTTAAATACCCCAATCTTTTTTACTTTATTTTAGTTTTAGTTTCTCTAAACTAGTATGCATTTTAGTTCTTTTGTTTAAGCCTATTATTATTATTTCATTTTCCTATTAACCAAATTTGGCAATATTCTTGGCCTCATTTTTGAAGAGATTTTGGATCACAGAAGGGTTTTAACTATAGCAGGGGAGGATCAATGGGGTGGGATATAAGTGATGGGAGATATATGGGAGGAAGTTCACCTGGGCATACATATAAGGTATCTAAATATGTTCAAATGTTCATGGAGCATTGCCACAGTTAGTGGAGATTCACACAACAACTAAAAGATTATTGAATTCCCATCCTGGGGAGCTCTGCCACATACTCTAATGGAACAGAAACAATCCCCCAAGTTCAGGGACAATGACTAGTGAAGAAGGATGGTCCATTGATTGGCCCTTGATGTTGACAACTATGTTTGCAAGCCTTTTGCTCTTGAATTTGCAACTTAGCTTAGTGTTGGAGAGTGTTTAAGAGTTGCCTCCTGAGAGCCTCCTTGTTGCTCAAATGTGACCTCTCTGTAAGTCAAACTCAACATATAAATGCATTATCTTCCCCCCAGCATGGGACATGACTCCTGGGGATGAGCCTACCTGACACAGAGGGATTACCACAGAGGTAGTAACCGAGCACCATCTGGTGATACAGCTGAAGAAAGACCTTGAATAAAAGGGGGAAAAGATAAAGACAAATGAGTGTATATGGCTAACAGACTTCAAAGTGAGTTAGGAGGTCATCAGAGAGGTAATGTTTATGCATGTCTTAGCAGGATCTCATAGATGGCCAAGGTAGATATTACCCTAAATACTGGGTATCCTGAGGGCTCTGGAGACACCCAGGATGTACGGTCATGGCAGATAGCTCCAGAGTTTGGTCCCCTTCCAGTGGGCCCTACTTTGGAGTTTGAGCTCCTGAGTGTGACAGAGTTGGACTCAGATGTAACTTCTCTACACATGCCTCCTTGTACCTTTTATTTGAACCTATAGTTGGTGCTAGAGTTAGTAGGTATATGTCCAAGAAACTTTAATCTCTGGGATGTCCATGTGCCAGCTGGGCCCTGAAATTCAATGGAGTGGCAACACCTGCTCCCCAGTTCATTGGACTCACCCAGAACAACTAACAAGGAAATGATGATGGAAAAAGACCATCCCAAGGAAATGAGAGAGTCTATAACTGCAAATAAGAGAGTCCCATCCATATGCCCAATTGGATCAAAGCCTCCTCTCAATTAGAGGTGGAGTGGGCAACAGCATCCCAGAGTCCTCAGGATTGGATAGTGAACTGTGGAATAGAGTGGACTTACTGGCATTCTGCTATGGACTTGTTGTGATTCTAGCAATGGAAGAAACTATGTCATTCATGTGGAGGCAGTGGCCACTGGATTTCCTGAGGGCAGGGAGAGGGAATTGTAGGTGAAACGTGGGGGCATTTTGGGGACTTGGGAATTTTCCTGAATGGCATTGCAATGACAGATATGGGCCACTGCATGTCTTGCCATAACCTGCAGAATTGTGCGGGAAAGAGTGTAAACTACATTGTGAACTATAATCCATGCTTAATGGCAATGCTCTAAAATGTTTTAATCAATTGTAATGAAGTGACAACACTAATGAAGGATATTGTTAATGTAAGAAAATGTGGGAGGTGTGGGAAGCAGGGCATATGGGAATCCCTATATTTTTGAGTAACATTTATGTAATCTAAATATCTTTTATTTTTTAATAAAAATAAAAAAATATATTTAAAAAAAAAAAGGACACAAGCATTTCCCAGGTAAAGCACATGCTCAGAAAAGACATGAGAATACCTTATGCTTTCACTTCTGCCTAGGATGTATATGCTCAAAGTCACAAGAAGTAAAGACTAATGCAGTGTTTAAAAAACTTGGCTAAGAATTGCAGAACTTCCCCAACCTAGAGCCAATTTGAAAATATCAAGAGGAATTTCTCTTTCTTCTTCTCTTTTCCCCCTGGCTTCAGGTATTTAAAGGAATTTTGTCATGATACTAGCAGTCCACACACTAAAGAAGCAGAGATATCTAAGTCCTCACACACACAAAAATATACTGTACAACAAAAACAGTGAATCTTGATATAAACTATGGACTATATTTAATGGTATAACTTTAATAATATTGTTTCATCAATTATATCAAAGGTACAGTATTAATGCAAAATGTTAATAATAGAGAACATAGTGTGGATGAAGATGGTATAGGATATCTCTACATTTTTTGCATTATTTTTCTGTAAATCTTCAAGTTCTTTAAAAAAAGACTTAATGGGCAAGTGTTGTCACCAAGATATACAGTTAGATATACTCCTGAATATCTCACCTTTGAAATAGTGAAGCAAAAGAAGAATAATTTTTTGCAAAATAATGGTATATGATCAAGCCTAGAGAATAGCTCAACAAGTGCTTATTTAGTGAAAAACAAAGGAAATTTGTTTAGAGAACCTCAGGAAGAATTCATCCTTTTCCATCACTCTATCAACCTCAAATCAGCATGGCAGTTTGTGTGGTCCAAGGCTGTGATTTGGTGGCACAAGTACATTTAAATTCAGTTCTCTAAGCCCTGATTAATCCATGGTGTCAGCTTGGGAAACTGCACATTCAATATGAGTCCATTTTTATGCACACATTCCAGTTAGGATTTCTCAGGCCTGAATAGTGATTCACCTATATGAAATATTGGGTGACTGTTAACCAACTTCAACTGCCTCTGTGGAACAGTGACCCAGGGTGTAGGTTTGTGTTCCTGTTCTTAGAAGTTACAAAGGGGTCAGAAAACCAATGAATTAAGCGGGCCTGAGCCAATGAGTAGACACAGTGATGAAAGCTGGAGTGAAAATACAATCCAGAGGGCACTGAGTGTATATGATCTGACTGTAGCCACCAGGGAGAAAGAGTGAACTCTAATTAAAACAAAAAATGGAAGACCATAGGCCACAGAAGAGAAACTGGTAAAATGATTTTCTTTCCTGAAAGGGAAACAGTCACACTTCCTGGGGAATTATTGAAGGCATACATACACATGCATAGGAAAGCTGTATAAACTGGGATAAGTTTAGGGCAAGAATCTCAACACAGAATCAATCTATGATAAAACTTTAGGTAAGAGTGAATATCTGCAATTTTAACAAATGTACCAATGTAATGAAAGGTATTGTTAATGTGGGAAACTGTGGGAGGGAGATGGAGTGGGGATTATGGGAATCCTATATATAAATATATATATACATATTTTTTTTTTTTTGCAGGCAGGATGATATTGGGAAGCTCTCCCAATGGAAGGGATCTGAAGAGAGACTTCAGCCCACCCATGGAAGGTGGTAGATATGAATTTATATGGGGAAACCAAGTACAGCCTGGGGCCAAATGGCCAAGGGAGTGGGTTAGGATGTCTTGCAATGTGGGAGGGGTTGGGAAGGGAGTGATGGCTCTTATCTGCTCCATTTTGTTTATTCTTAGGAGGGGATAAGCTGCCCCTAGGCTATGGCTTGCTCAATCATTTAGGTGGGTTAGAATCCCCTATATTTTTTATGTAACATTTATGTAATCTAAAGCTTCTTTAAAAATAAAAACAAATTAAAAAGAGTGAATATCTGACATTGAGAATTATCAAATCAAATGAATAAAATAACTTCAAAAATTCACAAGACATATAAATAAATAGGAAGAGATGGTCATTCGAAGGAACAAATTAAGATGACAGAGGAAGTTTAGACTTGGAACAACAGATCACTGATACTAAATCTTCTCTCCTATATATGTTCAATGAACTGAAAGAAAGAAAGGATAAAGAACTAAAGGAAATTAAGAAGGTGGTTTTCAACAGAAAGAAGAATGATAGAAAGTTTAAAAAGGAACCAAAATGAACTCCACTATATGAACAACACATAACATAGTTAAAATATGCTAGCTTCAAGAGCAGGATTGAACAAATAAGAGAAAGACTCATAGAACAAGGAGAACAATGACTGAAACCATTCAGTCTAAAGAACAGAAAGAAAGAAGAATTTTAAAAAGTGAACAGAAACCAAGGGGCCTGTGGAACAACATACAAAGGACCAGTGTATGCATTGTTGGGAATCCCTGAAAGAGAAGAGAAAGGGTATAGTGGACAAATGGATATTTGAAGAAATAATGGACAAAACTTCACAAAATTAACCAACGACAGGAACATTCACATCCAGGAAGCTCAAGGAACTCCAAACATGAAAAATCCAAATTGATCTACTCCATGATATAACAAATCAAAATTTTGAATGCTACTAATAAAAAGAAAATTCTAAAAGCAGTGAGAAAGAAGTGGCTTATCACATACAAAGAATACTCAATAAGTTTAAATGATGTTTTCTCATCACAAATCCTGGAGGTGAGAAGGCAATGGTAAGATATATTTAATGTACTGATAGAGAAGAATTACTGGCCAAGAAATCTATATTG
>JAQZBX010101224.1:0-11280 GCA_029593785.1 Cabassous unicinctus
AAATCTTTAAAAAAAAAAAAAAAAAAATTTAACGGGTTAACATTTATAACTGCTCCCGCAGTGTGCCAAGCATTGTGTCTTTATATGCCTTATCTAATTGGTAACAGCCCCACAGAGTAGGGGTGTTGCTATCTCACCTTTAAGAATAAGGACACTGGTTAAATGACATGTCCATGGTCTCGGAGCTGGTACATGGGGGAGCCACAATTCAATCCCGGTGTGGGGGGCCATGAGGCATGGTTTTCCTCCTCTGCTGTGACAGCACATGACAGCTCTGTACTTGCCAGAGATGGTCAAGTGATCCCATGGGCCATTCGTCCTCTCAGCAGTTGTCTCTGCCTTTGGAGCTCTGATGTAGAGACTTAGACTAAGCACAGGTAGGCCAGAAAGTAGGGGCACACTCCACCTGGCTGTGCGTCCTCGTCCTTCTGCGGCACGGAGCCCTGGTGTGCAGCTGCAGATCTGTCCAGGAGGGGAGGGCTACACTGGGCTTTGTCCACAGCACCCGGAATAGCCCAGGCATCACATTACCTCAGTCCCACTACTGTGATGAATTCAACCATCTGTCTCAGGAGACCTCTAAGGCAGACTTTTGATAAGAAAACAAATAGGCCTCTGAACAGATTTGGATTTTGTGGGCCATTGATTTTCAGATGGCATTTCATTAAACCTCCCCTTTTGAGGTAGAATACTTTATGATATACCTTATAACAGACCAGCACATAAAACACAATTTAATTAACATTAATAAAGAAATTAGGGCAAAGGGAGAATAAAGATAGCAAAGTGAAATAACACCCAGAAGTGTAATCTCTTCGCAGAATGCATATCAGAAGGTCAGTAGCTAGAAGTGGGCCACACATTTGGCTCTGAGGTTCTTACAGGTAAAAAAAAAAAACCTCTAATCATCCAGTTCATGGTGACCGTTGACATTAGCTGTTCTCACACTCAAGATTTCTGCAGTTAATACCTGAGAGCAGTTTCCCCCAAGACTTGTGGCTTTTGTCTGCAGTGTACATCATGCTAATCCATGAAGTGCACTAAACAAACATTCTAGAGGCCTGAGTTTTGATCCAGGTTCTACCTATCCTTTGCTTGAGTGACCGCTGGGAAACCATGTCAGCTGCTCCCTCCCCAATTCCACCACCACTACCCCTCCCCCTTTCAACCCCATCTTCCATGCAGTTCTGGATATAATAATAGCTGCAGCCATTTATAGATTGTTTGCCGTGTAGCAGGTACTGTGCATTTTCAATGTTTGGCCTTCACAGCTATCCTGTAACATAGGGACTGTCGTCATCCCTAGATGAGGAGGAGGAGGAAATTGAAGCATGGAGAAGTCAAATGACTTGCATCAGATCACAAAACCGGTGACGTAAGAGCTGGGATTTGAGCCCATTTCTGATTCCAAGGCAGTGCACTTATCCACTACTCCAGAAGAGGCCCCGAGCTCTTGTGCCGTTCATTGCTAGGCTATTACCCTCCTGTCTTTTCACAGACCCTCGACCCACAGGTCTAGAATCTTGGCCCCAACTCCTTCAGTTGCCTGCCCAGCACCTTCCTCTGTTTCCAGCTCTGTCACACATGTCTGTATGATATACCAGGATCCTTTTCCAAATTGCTAGGCAAGAGCAAAAAGGATCGAGCTGCTTCCATGTTTTTGCTTGTCACTCTCCTCCCTCCAACACTGTTGTAATTTCAGAACCTTTTCTAAGCCACACTTTTCCCAGGGATAGCAGGTGGCCTTTGCTTGGCTATGAGAACAACAGGGTTCCTGTCCAGCAGACCACAGATGACCACACACCCTGGTATGTGAGAAATGAAGTTGTGGACAGAGAAACTGATGAGTCAGCCTGTGGTTCCCGTCTTTATTCAGCAGGCACATGTTGCCTGCTCTGTGCTGGTGAGCGGGTCACAGAGATGAACAGGATGGAGTCCTGCCTTTGTGGGGCTCATGCCCTGAATACTAATACTTATCCTTTCTGTTACACTCCATCCCAGAGCTAGGAATACTCCTCATTCCCATGTGTATAAAACTTGTAGGGACCAGCGTGGTGCCCCGTACTTCACAGTCTATCTCCTTTAATGGTCATCACCATTTAGTAGATTATGTTGTTATTCCCATTGTATAGATGAGGGAACTAAGACTTAAGAATAAGCAATTTAATCGAGGGCCATACCACTGCTGAACTGTAGAACTAGAATTCAAACCCAGGCTTGCCTGGCTCCAAAATCTACAGCCTTAACCATTCAGTTTCTATGACTGAGGGTCATGGGCTCACAGGAAGGAGGAATGATCAAGTCTGGCTAGGGAAGAATACTCAGGAAGTGACTTCAGAGTTGTTCTTTGAAGGATGCATAGGAATTCACCAAGTGGGAGGGGACAGGCATTCCAAGTGGGTGGAGCCGAAGGGGAAAAGTTGCAGAGGCATGAGAACGCACATTGTCTTTGGAGAATGGAACATCACTTTGAGTGACTAGCAAGGAGAGTTGAAGGAACACACTGGACATTTGGGTCTGGGTAGTGGGCAGCCATCCCTGATGAAATGACACGTTTGGGTGACAACAGGGTAGAGGAACATAAGTGGGGCCAGGAGGCGTTGCAGCCTTGATGGTCTCATGTTCACAGTCTCATGCACAACTGGGTTAAGAATCACTGGTTTGAAATGTTTTCTACCTGGCAAGGGAATTAGCAGGTGCAACAGTTTATTCTCCAAACCTAGAACTCTCTTTGACTTTGATTGTTAGGCTCCTGTAAATCTGAAGGTAGAAATTTGATAATCCCACCCTGGAGATTCTGCATTGAGCTTGGTACTGAAAAGAAATGTTTTTCTCGAAGGAAACCATACCTCAGAGGATTTAGTAAGAAGTTGCCAAGGATATCCTTGAATATTAAATTAGTGGGCTCATGGAAATATATTGATGGTTAGAAGGGAGTATGTTATCAAAATGGAACAAAACTAAATTTGAAAGTTTTTGGCCCTGGTAACTTCAGTTCATCTTGTTTCTTTTTGCATCAGTGTACCTAGAGTTATAGAACATTTATCCACGAGGGTCATAGCTAAATCTTAGTAATCTGCCACCCTCTCCCTATTCAGTAGTCCTCCTCCTTTCCCCCACAGAGTTGGGACCTCATAGAACATAGAAGTCATAGAAAGTGGAGGTTCAGATTACAGACCTGGATGTGGGCTACTGGCATGGATCCCAGTTCTGACCCTTATCAGTTACTTGACCTTGGGCAAGTTACTTTACCTCCCTGTGTGCCTCTTCAAATTTAAAATAGGGGATAGTTATATTACCTATCTCATAAGCATAATTAACATAAGGTACTTAGACTAGTATCTTACTCATAGTTAGTCTCGATAAATGGTAGTTACTCTTACTAAGGTTAAAATGGAATCATGCCGGGCAATGAAGAACACTAAGACTTGTGGAAAGGTTCCTAGTTCATCATTTAGCCTTGTAATCTGGAGCCATTCATGGGCCTAACCTTGTTTCCTCATCTTTAAAGTGGGGATAATGATACCAAGTTCTCATGCCGTTGGGAGGGAGAATGGGAGGATAGATGTCGAAGCATTTGGACAACTGTTGATACTGTTGAGCACATCTATCCTGTAGTGCTGATTAGTTTTTTTCAAGACCCTTCTTCTCTAAATTACTCTCCCATTTCTGATCCTCCACAGCCAGCCCCTTCCCAGTGCCAGCTGGAGGGATTATGACCTTCTGGGCAGGAATGATCCGGGGAGGGGAGGCTGCTGAAGGAGAACACTTGGAGTTTTCAGAGCAGTTGTTGGAAGGTCAGGCAAGGAAATGAACCAGAGCCACAGAGACAGTTGTACCTCTGCAGGTGCCAGAGGATACCTTCCAAGTACCTGGCAGCTTGGGACCCCAGGACTGCCCTGCATTTCTCCCACTGTGGAAGGGGTCACAGGATAGCCCACTTTCATTCAAACCAGTCTTTTTACCTTCTCCTGGACAAAGCATACTTACTCCATCTCTGTGCCTCTGGTTTTGCTGCTCCCCATTAGAAAGTTGTTCTCCCTGGTCAGATGCCATGTCCTTCCAACAATATTCCCTGCCCCCTCTTCCCAGTTACATTTTTAGACACAATTTCCTCTTCATTTTCACAGCAGCAACTCTATTCGCCATTCATACCATTCCGTGTTACTGGTATAGTTGGTTATATCTACATTTCCCAGGCCAGATTTGGCAAGAGCAGTGACAGCAATTTATTTGCTTTTCTGCCTCCTACTCCACATTCATGCTTTGCACATAGTAGATGCTTAATAGTGTTAATGTTTGAATGAATGAATGAATGAATGATGAGTAAGTAAGTGACCAGGGACCTCGCCCAACAGAACACGAGTGGTGCCACCCTGCTAAATAGTGTCCACATGCAGGCATGCACACAACTTGTGAGGTGTGTTTCTTCTGATTTGGTTGCTAGGGGGTTATCTCCTGGCATGGAGACCTCTGGGTAAACTTGAAATTCTACTACTCTTTCCCCACCCCCAAGCAAAGGACAAGCTCCTGAACCAGTAAGACATAACAGCATCTATCATCTCAGGAGGCCTGGCCCAGACAGCCGGATGCTCACCCCTTCGATATGCCTTTAAGAGCATAAACACATTGTCAGAGCCCAGAAACTGAGCTTAATTTTGTGTTTTGTTTCAGTGTCAGAAATGCATGCTGTCCTGGGTTGAGCCTCTTAAATGCCTTCCTGGGACCAGGGGAAGCACTCTGTTTGTCAGATCCCCATGCTCCTTTTCATCTCCCTTTCCCCATCCGCAGACGGGCTTTCACATCGGGTTTTCCCCGTAGGTAACGACGTCGGTCCATCTTCTTCAAGTAAGACCACAAACAAGTTTGAAGGACTGTCTCAGCAATCAAGGTAAGCCACCTTAGCTCTGCTTGTCTCTTAGTGGGCCGATAGCGGCAACAGCAGGAATTAGAGAAGTGGTTTTAGTGATCTTCCTGGTGCTACTCCGAGGGTGGTCAGCTGACTGGGGCTGGTCCGTGGTGAGAAAATGTTTACTGCCCATCTGTAGGAGCACCTTGCAGCTGAGCCTGGTACCAGGCTGCAGACCTTGCCTTTGATAGCACAGCTCTCCTTCCTCCAGTTTACAGGGGGGAACCAACCTCACTCATTTCACTGATGATCACAAACTCATGCAATAGTCTTTTAAAAAATTCATGCCAAAAATAGTTTTTATTCTTACGTTTAATTTTGTTTTATTCCTTTTCCCTCCTTTTTGCAGACTTGGTAATGAAAAGATACTCCTCAGGGAAATCAGATAGCCCAGAGTTTTTCAAACCTGAAAATATGACTTTCAAAGTTCACTGCTTTCAAGATTTTTTAGCATGGGCTGAAAGCAGTGTTCCTTTCTTAACCTCCTTACACTAGGATGGAATACTTGGGAACATCTTCTTTGAGCAGTACCTATTCAGTATCAGTCCAAAGGATTTTCCCTAGATGTGTGAACCAAGATAAGGGCACAGAGAGCCACTTCCAGACCCAGCTTTCAGGGAGAATGGGTCAGGAGGTGCAGGTATGGCTTGCTCTCCAGTGTGTGTCAAAGGTGACGTACTCCCTTCTTTTACTCCTCTGTGGAAATAAGTCCAGTTATCATGCTTCTGGGTTTTACAGTTGAGGAGAAGTTAGGTGATGAGCAGGGTCCCACAGATGTGACAGCGCTGGCCCTTGAACCTGGTGGTTCCCCAGACTCCTCGCCCCACAGGCCCTGCCTTTCATCCGTTGCTGAGTCCTTCCTCAGTCCTGCTTTGGGAGGCTCTTTAAAACTGAAATTCTGGTGGTCATCTTCCAGACTAGGGATAATTGTGTTTTAAACTGAATCAAGTTGGCGATTCATTGGGTTTTCAGGCCACATACGCAGGTGCACACGCCCACGTGCACATGCACAGCATCACCAGCGGCCTTGTCTTCATCCCCAAGAGCAAGGAGCCACAGACACGCATGTGCAGTGTGGGTCCAGGGGATTCTGTGCAAGGAATTTCTGAAACTAGGGCTTTGCTCTAGTAACTTCGTCAGGAATAACCATCGAATTCACCACAGAAATTGGCAGGTACACTTCCCTGAAAAGATACTGAGGCAGGACACTAGGAAAACACACTTCAAAATGTTAAAAGCAAAATCCTTTCACATTTACAGTTTCTAGTTTTAGTAATGGCTCTATTTCAACAATATTATCCTACAGTAAAATTTAGAGGTTAGCGGATGTCAAGTGAGCTGAGAAAACAATCAAAACCAAGGGTGAGGGAAGCGGGTGTGGCTCAATCGATAGAGCTCCCGTTTACCATATGGGAGGCCCCGGGTTCGCTTCCCAGGGCCTCCTTGTGAGGGCAGGCCGGCCCGTGGGGCGCCGTGGGCTGATGCAGCGGGACCTCACAGCAAGGGGGAGATAAGCAGACACAGAAAAAACACACAGCAAATGGACACAGCAAACACAAGCAGCAAGGGGGGGATAAATAAATAAATCTTTAAAAAACAAAACAAAACAAAAAAACCAAGGGTGATTTGAGGGCCAGGAAAGAACACGCAGCAGATGCTTACATTTCATCTTTCTATGACTCTTTTTGTTTGGTTAGTTGGTTGGCTTTTCCTTTAAAAAAAAGTGCAATTGAGATAGAAGGGCAGGGGATCAAATCTTAACACATCAGAGAACAGAATAGGAGGAATGAGCTGTTAGTGGGGGCTCTGGGCAGCTGCAGCTCAGGCTGTTATTGCTGCTGCTGCTTTGCAGGTGTGCAGTGCTTTTGAGGGATCCCCTGGAATAATCCAAACCTCTAATGAAGGAAAGTAGTGGATCCAGACTAATAGGTGCCACCCACAACCCAGGCATTTGCATTGGTGGCCCGGTGGGAATCAACACTTTATTATTGAGATGTGCTCCCTTCCAGGCACTTGGGCATTTTATAAGTCCATCGAAAGGAAGAAAAGGTCAGGGAAAGAGATCTGAGAACCCAGCTGTTTTCTTGGTGTAAGTAAGGGCTTTGGAGTCAAACAGAACAGGTTCTGACTCCCCAGTTCCACCACTCACCAGCCACGTGCCTTCTGCAAGTCATTTACATTCCATTCACTTCAGTTTCCTTATCTGAAAATTGGGATGACAAGAGCAGCTTTGTGGGATCTTATGAGATGAGTCGCTTCTGTGTAATAGTAGTAATTATTTAGAGTCATGAATCACAGGGTGCCAAGTGCGTCCCAAAACATTACTGCCTCTGGAAAAAGTCGAGAAGAGGGGGAGTTAGGCTCTCTCAATAAGAGGTTTTTTATTTTCACCCTTTCCCTGATTCTCCCCTGCGAGGCAAACTTTGAATTATGGAAAATCAACTATAATCTTTTGTTCAATGAATTTTGAAAGGATTCCTTTGATAATTTAGTAAATTTTTTATTTCCTTGAATAATATATCACTATTGATAATGTGGCACTTTTAGATCCTAAATGATTCTTATTTATTAATTAGCACCAGTTCTGCAAAGACTACTCTTGGCCCAAGAGTTCTTCCTAAACTACCTCAGAAAGGTAAGATTTATCTTTTTCATATTCTCTTGTAATTAAATTGCCATAACACTCTCCAAGGGGACAGGGAACTTTGTCTCTTATGGTCACTGGTCTGTCCCATATGTCATATGTGTCAGGTAGCACCTGGCATGTAGTAGATGTCCAATAAATATTTGTTAGATAAAGAAAGATATTTATAATCTCATTCTTTTTGTTTGTTTGTTTTTAAAGCAGTTTTATTGAGGTATAGTCACATACCATACAATCCATCTTAAGTGTACAATCAGTGGCTTTTAGTATATTCAGTGTTGTGCATTCATCACCACAAAAAAATGTTGGAGCAATTTCATTACTCCATAAAGAAAAACTCCACACCCCTTAGCAGTCACTTCTCAATCCCTCTATCCTTTCCCAGCCCTCTATAACCACTAATCTAATTTCCATCTTAATAAATTGATCTATATCTACATTTTATGTAAATGGAATCATACAATATGTAGTACTCTGTGTCTGGTTTATTTCACTTAGCATAATGTTTTGGTTTTGTTTTTTTGTTTTTTGCCTGATATTAACATCTTGTAACATTAACATACCTTAGTTCAGTTTCAAAGAAAAAGTCTTATTTATGCAATATTATTCATATTTATGTTTCACATGAGGTTTAACTATGCTACACAGTCCCATGTTACATTTTTTAGCTTCCCTTCTAGTAATATACATGGCCTTAGACTTTCCCTTTCAACCACTGTCGAAACCATATAATAGCACTGCTACTTACAAACACTGTGTTGTGCTTTTACCTTTTCTCTTCATTTCCAAAGATTAACAAAAAACCTTTTTACCAATTCTGCACAAGTTAACCCTCAGCTTTCGATTCTCTAACTTTATTCTATTTTCTGGTGACCCGTATTCTAGTTATTAACTCAGTAAGTTTATACAATATATTTAGTTCATAATAGCAAAATCATACAGTATTTGTCCCTTTGTGTCAGGCTTGCTTCACTCAACACAGTGTCCTCCAGGTTCATCCATGTTGTCATAAGCTTCATGACACCATTTCTTCTTAGAGCTCCATAATATTCCATTGTGTGTGTGTGTACACCAAAGTTTGTTTATTCATTCATCGGTTTATGAGCACCTGGGTTGTTTCCATCTTTTGGCAATCTTGAATAACGCCGTTATGAACATCGGTGTGCAGATGTCTGTTCATGTCATTGCTCTCAGTTCTTCTGGGTATATACCCAGTAGTGGTATTGCCAGGCCATATGGCAAATCTATATTCAACTTCTTTAGGAACTTCCAAACAGTCCTCCACAGTGGCTGTACCATTCTACATTTCTACCAACAGTGAATTAGTGTTCCTATCTCTGCACATCCTTTACAATACTTGTAGTTCTCTGTCTTTTTAAAAGTGGTCATTCTGTTAGGTGTGAAATGGTATCTCATTGTAGCCTTTGATTTGCATTGCCCTCATCACTAGTGATGGTGAGCATTTTTCATGTGTTTTTTTCACCATTTGTATTTCTTCTTTGGACAAATGTCTATTCATTTTTTTATCGGTTGTTTGTCTTTTTATTGTTGATTTGCAGCATCTCTTTATATATCATGGTTATTAAACCCTTATTGGATATGTGATTTCCAAATCTTTTCTCCTGTTGAGTTGGCTACCTTTTCACCCTTTTGACAAAGTCCTTTAAGGTGCAAAATGTTTAATTTTGAGGAGGTGCCATTTATCTTTGTTTCCTTTTGTTGCTTGTGCTTTGGGTGTAAGATCCAGGAAATCACCACCTACCACCACCACCATATTCTAGAAGATGTTTCCCTTGTAGTTTTATGATCCTGCCTTTTATATTTAGGCCTTTGATCCATTTTGAGTTGATTACTGTATAGGAGTGAGTTAGGGATGCTCTTTCATTCTTTTGGTTATGGATATCCAGTTCTCCCAGCACCATTTGTTAAAAAAACTGTTTTGTCCCAGTAACGTGGCCTTGGTAGGTTTGTCAAAAACCAGATGGCCATAGAAGTGAGGGTTTATTTCAAGACTCTTTCAGTTCTATTCCACTGATCAATGTGTCAATACCATGCTGTTTGACCACTGTAACTTCAAGGTCAGACAGTGAAAGTCTTCCCAAATTGCTCTGCTTTTTTAGAATACTTTCGGCTATTTGGGTGCACATTCCCTTCCAAATAAATTTGGTAATTGCCTTTTCTATTTCTGTAAAATAGGCTGTTGGAATTTTGATTGGTATTGCATTGAATCTATAAATCAGTTTGGGTAGGATTAACATCTTCATGATATTTAGTCTTCCAATCCATGAAAATGAGATACCTTTCCATTTGTTTAGGTCTTTGGTTTCTTTTTAGCATTGTTTTATAGTTTTCTGAATATAGGTCCTGTTCTTCTTTGGTTAAATTGATTCCTAGATATTTGAGTCTTTTTGTTCCTATTGTAAATGGAATTTTTTTCCTGGTTTCCTCCTCAGATTGTTCAATACTAGTGTACAGAAACATTACTGATATTTACTTGTTGATCTTGTATCCTGCCACTTTGCTGATCTCATTTATTAGTTCAAGTAGCTTTGTTGTAGACATTTCATAATTTTCTAAATATAGGATCATGTCCTTTTGTAAATAGAGTTTTACTTTTTCTTTTCCTATTTGGATGCCCTTTTTTTTTTCTTCTGGTCTAATTTCTCCAACTAGAGTTCTTCTACAATATTGAATAACAGTGGTGACAGTGGATTTCCTTGTCTTGTTCCTGATCTTAGAGGGAAATCTTTCAACCTTTTCCCATTGAGTACAATGTTGGGTGTGGGTTTTTCATAAATGCCCTTATCATATTGAGGAATTTTTCTTCTATGCCTATCTTTTGAAGTGTTTTTATCAAGAAAGGATGCTAGATATTGTCGATGCCTGTTCTGCATCAATCAAGATGATCATGTGGTTTTTTTCCTTCATTTTGTTAATGTGTATTATGTTAGTTGATTTTTTTATGTTGACACCCTTGCATACTGTAACCGTTGGGGAATTTGTAATTATGAATTCCAAAAATATAATTGGATCATGCCTGTAATCTGATCTGTTAATCTGGGCATGATTGAATTATGATTAAGGCATTGACTGGGCCATGTCAGTCAGTAGGGCATTGAGCCCCACCCCCTGTTGGGTGGGGAATTGAATATAAAAGGCAAGGCAAAGAACAGGTTTTGAAGCAGATTTTGAGAAGCAGATTTGATGTTGGAAAGAAGGCCACAGGAGAAGAGAAGCAAGCTATTCACCTGATCACATACAGCTGACCTTGTGGAGGAAACAGGAGCTAAGCCTGGAGAGAAACGCAGCCCCGGGAAGAGAGGAACCCAAGAAGCCTGAACCCTGGGCAAATGTCTGCAGCTGTCTTGCTCCAACACGTAACAATGGACTTTGGTGAGGGAAGAAAATTATACCTTATGGCATGGTAACTGTGGACTTCTGCCCCAAATAAATACCCTTTGTAAAGACAAACCCATTTTTGGTATTTCACATTAGCACCCCTTTGGCTGACTAATACACATACCAGTAATAAATCCCACTTGGTTGTGCTGTATAATTTTTTATATGCTTTTGGATTCTATTTGAAAGTGTTTTGTTGAGGATTTTTGCATCTGTGTTCGTTAGAGAGATTGGCTTGTGATTTTCTCTTCTTGTAGTATCTTTATCTGGCTTTGGTATTAGGGTGATACAACTTCATAAATGTGTTGGGTAATTTTCCCACATCTTC
>JAQZBX010101225.1:0-11281 GCA_029593785.1 Cabassous unicinctus
TCCTCCGTTCTTTGCCTTGCCTTTTACATTCAATTCCCCACCCACCAGTGGGTGGGGCTCAATACCCTACTGACTGACATGGCCCAGTAAACGCCCTAATCATAATTCAATCATGCCCAGATTAACAGATCAGATTACAGGCATGATCCAATTATATTTTTGGAATTCATAATTACATCAAATTCCCCAACGGTTACATATGTGTACACAAAATGAATTTCTTTGTTTTCTTCCCCAATCATTTGCCATACCATGAAAGTTGTATTAATTCCATGGCATAATATTTAAGTATGTCAAGTTTAAGAGTGAATATTGCCCAAGGACTTGCACCCTGTTCTGTGGGGAATTAATGCATTTCCAGTTGTACGCAGAGGAGTTGAACATTGTTAGATGGAAATATATATGTATGCTTGTCTGTTATTGTTTTTATTTATAGACTAAGTATGGTTTAGGGTAATGTGTATGGTTGCCAAGTTGACAAGGGGTGGACTGTAATGGTTAGGCTAATGTGTCAACTTGGCCAGGTAATTGTGTCCAGGTGTTTGTTCCAACAAGCACTGGGTTAATTGTAATACAAGAGCATTTATGGACTTCAATCACCAGTGAGTTTACTTCGTGGATGGCTGATTACATCTGCATCAATCAGGGAGATTACATCATCAATGGGTGGCGCTTTTATCCAATCAGTTGAATGACTTAAAAGGGGAAGTGATTTCAACATTCAGAGAGAATTTCCCAGCTCGTCGTTAGGACAGGCAACTTCTCCCAGAAACTCATCATCGACCCTTCATTGGACTTTCTCAGAGCCACTGGTTTGCAGCCTGCCTGTGGAGCCTGGACTTGTGCATTCCCATGGTTGCATGAGAGACTCTTTTAATATCTCATATTATTGACAGATATCTCCTGTTGATTCTGTTTCCCGATAGAACCCTGACTGATACAACTGGTTAAATAAAACATGGAACATTCTTACATTGGAACACAATGCAATCATTAAAAGGTGTATGGGCTAAATTGGAAGACTCAATTTGCAATGAAATATGTATCTGGAATGATTCCATTTCCATACATCCCTACATGTATACATACATACACAGACTACATTTTTAAGCATCCCATACAATTGGGTGTGTCTAGGTGATGGAGTTCTAGGTGATGGTATATGGGTATAATAGCTGTATATTGTTTTACAGTTTCCAGGTCTGGACTTTAAAACTCCCCACCATCTATCTTCTTGAGCTTCTCCATTACTGGCTGCCTGAAATGAAGAAATCCCCCAGTGCATCCTTACAAATCATATACTGAGGATGGTAGGACCCAAAGATGGAAAAATCTGGACCCCTAGATCCCTGCTTTGAAGAGAAGCATCCACCAAATGGGAACACCGAATGTATAATTTATGTGATGAGGAAGTAAATATCTATCATATATGAGATTTTATACATATTAAGGTATGCTTGTTATATGCAGTTATCTTACTCTACCTGAAATAAAGTTGCTAAAAGTTTACAGTTAAGGGAGTGAGATTGAAGTTGCTGTTAAAGAAACAATCTACCTTTATAGCACTCTTTGAATTAAATTTTGATTTAAAATTAAAAACTCTAGGGAAGCGGGTGTGGCTCAATCGATAGAGCTCCCGTTTACCATATAGGAGGCCCCGGGTTTGCTTCCCAGGGCATTCTTGTGAGGGCAGGCCAGCCCACACTGCACAGTGGGCTGATGCAGCAAGACCTCACAGCAAGGGAGAGATAAGCAGACACAGAAAAAACACACAGCAAATGGACACAGCAAACACAAGCAGCAAGGGGGGATAGATAAATAAATAAATAAATCTTTTTAAAAAATACTGTTGTTTAAAAAAATAAAAAATAAAAATAAAAACTCTAAAAGAAGTTTAAAAAATAAAATCTGTGTTATATCCTCAACATTTTTTTTTTAGAGGTTCCAGGTATTGAACTCAGGACTGCATACATGTGAAGGAGGTGCTCAAACCACAGGTACTGGGTTTTGAACCTGGGACCTCGTACACGTGAACCATGAGCTACAACAGCTCCTATGTGCTTAGCTTTTTGCACTCACCTCTTTCTGATAAGTATTTAAAACTTAAATAAAAATAAATTTAATTGACCAGTGTATATACCAAATATGTGAATAATGAAGTTACTTAAGAGAGTGGAGCCTCAGTTTCATCACTTTTTTAAAAAAACAATTTATTGAAGTATATCATTCATACATGAACATACATAAACCATAAGTATTCAGTAAACATTATGATCTTACAAAACAAACATTCATAACATCCTACAGGGCTCCCACACATCACCGCCCCCACAAACACCCTGCATTGTTGTGAAACATTTGTTAACATATCATGAAAGAGCATCTTCTAAGTATTATTACTAAATATACTTCGTATCTTCCTCCCCTATACATTTTCTAAGGATTTATTTATCTATTATTTTATCCATTTTAAATCCCCCCCCTCCATTTTTGCTGTTTCTGTGTCATTCGCTGGGCAAATCTGTGTCCAATTCCTGTGCTCTCTTCTCATCCTTCTCCTGTCTTCACTGGGATTCAATCCTCGGAACCTCCAGGTAGGAAAGAGACATCCTACCACTTGTGCCACCTTAGTTTCTGGTATTTCAGGGCCTCTCATCTTGGCTCTCCCTTTTGTCACTATCCTGTTACATCATCATCTTGCTGCGTGGCTTGCAGGGACTGGCAGCTCACCCTCTCATGGGGTCTGGAGGCTCACCTGTGCATGGGGCCTGGTGGTGCACCTAAACGCAGGTCCTGGTGGCTCACCTGCTCAGGAGGCCTGATGGCCCACATGCCTTCTATATTTTTCTTTTTTTAAATTTTTACTGGGAGGTCCCAGTGGTCGAACCCAGGTCCCTCCATATGGGAGACGCATGCCCAACCACCTGAGCCATATCAATACCCCTGCTATGTCTCTTAACATTGAGTAAAGATACCCAAAGTTACAGTCTTTTCCCATAAAGGATAGTCATATAATAAATCAGGCTTAGTTTATCACCAGCATTCTAAAAACCAGACCTAGAGAAAAAACTAGGTCTGGGGACACATGGATTTCTAATATAGTAAATGTTTAGCCTCCCCTGATTATCACAAAATCAGGACAGCGAGAATATTTGCATAGGTTTATCAGTTTTAATCAAGATGTTTTGACTTACTCACCAGTCTATAATCCATGTAGATTATCTTTAATTATAAGGGTTTGCTCTGCGAGCATGTGATGGGGCACGACTAGCAAACTCACCATCAAACAGAGATGTCGAGATTGAATAAACCCATTGTTGTTTACTCAAGAGAGAGAGAGAGAGAGAGAGGCAATGCTAGTAGCCCTTTTTAAATATAGAGGTACATGGCAATGGGAAAAATAATATTTGGGGACTTTGAAAATGTGTGTGTGTGTTTGTGTATTGAAGTTATCTCCAGCACAGTCCTTATATGATTATCGTGCTAGACTTGGACTCACCTCTCAGAATAGATCTTCTATGCCCATCACCAAGTAAAAATTCTGGAACTTCTCAAAGTACCTTCCATTTTTCTGTACCCTTGGGATCTAAGGACATTGGAGACAAATTGGATGCTACATTTCACTAGGGATTATTTGGCCATTACACTGATAAATTTTTTCTTTGATTTCTGAAATTTCTTCACTGCTGATTTTTAAAAATAATATTAAAATTGCTTAATATGTATCTTTATTGATGAGACAAAATAACACGTTCATTAGGGAATAAAGGAATATGTAGATCAATCTTCTCTTCAACTGGCAATTGCAATCATCATTCAGATCAAACTGACATAATTCCACTACAGATTTAAGAGAAGACCTAATCATCCTTTCAGTCTTTGTTTACATATCACTTGGTCAGATTTTCCCTGAATCCTAGACCCATCTGTTCTACATTCTCATATCACTCTGGGCTTCCCTTAGCATGACACTCCTAGCAGCTGTAGTTACTTACTTCTTGTCTTCCATTCACACCCATCTAGTAACTCCTATGGCACAGGGACAAAGTAAGTATTCCTAACCATGGTATCCCCAGTACCTGGCACAGTGATGGGGACATACTAGAGGTACAATAATATTGTTTAATGAAAGGATAAATGAATAAAGGTTCTTGGCAGAAAGTACAAATTATCAAAGACTTCCTGCTGACATGAAGTATGAGGTATTTCCTTTAGTACCAATAAAGTTCTTTTAACATTCAACAATTCTTAAGGGGAGACTAACTATCTCGAATTCAAAAGGGAATAAATATTTTACATTGTAATTAGTCTTTCTGAGCTGGTCAACGGAGCCATTCATAGGACTTTAAATATTGTAACCAAGAGCTCCCAGCTGGCTGATTGGACTGCTGGGTACAAATAACAAGAAAGTGATCAAATCTCTTACTCCTGCTTCCAGAAAATTCAATAAATTAGTTTGACATTTGATTATTGATTATCCATTCCTTTGGAATGGAGAGGAAGAGTGGAAATCCTAAGAGTAATGTATTCATATGCTGAGTTTGGCTTAGAGAGAGGCCACATTTGAGAAACAAGGAGGCTCTCAGGGACAACCCTTAGGCACCCCATAACAGTAGGCTAAGTTTCAACTACAAGAGCAAATACTCATAAGGCTAGTCCTCAATAACAAGAAACTATCAGTGGGCCATCCTCTTTTGCAAGACACTGCCTCTGCACTCAGGAGACTGTTGCTGCTCCCTTGGCAAATGTAGCAGAGCCCTCCAGGCTGGGAATTCAGATTCCCTCATTTATTGAGTGATTGTCTACCCAGAATGGCCATGCACCATCCCTTAATCATTTGAACAATTTTATATATCTTTCATGTATATTCAGATGGACTTACTCCCATAAATCCCCCATCCCAGACAACCCCCACCAATAATCCTCTGCAGCCCTCCTTGTAACCCTTCTGTGATCTAAGCCTTCCTTGAATATGAAGCCCACATGGTACATCAGTCTGTTCTATTCAAACCTATATATGATACTGGAGTTGTTAGGTGTACTTCCAGAGACTGAAGCCTCTGGCCTACCTATTTGCCAGCTATTCCTGGAATCTTGCTGGAGCTGTAACTCCTACCCTACATCTCAATGGGCTCATCCAAGTCACCTGGCGAGGAGATGACGATGGGCAACGGCCATCCAAGGGATTGGAGAGGGCCTGCAGCTGCAGGCAGGAAAATCCCATCCACTGTAAATATGGTATGTAAGCCCTCTCTCACTTGGAGGTGGAGTGGACATCACCATCCCAGTCCCCTCAGGATTGGGGAGGAGCTGTGGACTAGAGTTGATTTGGTGTTCTGTTTTAGACATATTGTGATTCAAGCAATGGAAGAAATTGTAACAGTGAGGTGGAGCCGGTGGCCACTGGATGTTTTTGGGACAGGAAGAGGAGGGGCAGTTGAAATACTTGGGCATTTTGGGACTTGGGGGTTGTCCTGAGTGGCGTTGCAGTGATGGATGTAGGCCATTTTGCATCAGCATATACTAATGCAGAACTGTGTGGGAGAGAGTGTGGTCTATGATGTGAATTGTGGTCTATGCTTGGTTGCGAGGCGCCAGGATGTGATTATCCATTGTGGGTTTTGTGCCATACTGATGAAGGATGGTGGTGTGGGATGTTGTTGGAGGTGTGGGAGGTAGGGAACTTGGGAATCCCTGTAATTTCTGAGTAATATTTGGGTAATCTAAGCACCTTTAAAATATATATATATATATAAAAATAGCATTTATGTAAAACAAATGCACATATATGCATATGTATTTATATATCATTTTACAAATATTGGTATGTATTGTGAAAAATTTCATTTTTACCCGCTATTAAAAAAATAAATTAATAAATAAATACAGATAAAGTACATTCAATAAAATTTCAGCATTTGATTTAAGATGTTCCATAAATATAAAATATATTTATATAAAATATATCATTAATAATTTTCATTAACATATTAATTACACATTTAAATAACATTTTGTTTATATTCAGATAAATTATTAAAATTAAAAAAAAAGAAATCCTAAGAGTACGCAAAACAAAAATCACCTATATTTAGCTTTAGAGTGGGCTTCATTTCTCTTTACTTTGTGCATGTTTGTGTCTGCCATTCTGTAAGCCATCTTAAACAGCATCCTGAAAAAAAAATCTATTTCTAATAGACTTAGAACTTTGTCTCTGGCAGTCTACTACTACATCATCATTCCCCATTCATGCTAGACATGGTGGCCTAAACTTATAGGTCATGGTCATAATCATCATCATCATCATCATCATCTCCATCAACATTTCATCATTTACTGGGCACCTACTATATGCCAAAGGCTAAGCACATTATTCATATTACCTGGCTGCTACATAGCAATTACATGAGATACGTGCAAATATCCCTATGTTTCAGATGAGAAAACCCAGGCTTAAAGAGTTAAGCTAATCTCCCAAAGTGACATATTTAACAAGTAAAAGACCCTAGATTAAAACCTTTGTGTATACTTCAGATCTTATGATATACAAATTATTCTATGAAAAAAATCATGGTTTAATTTCTCTAATATTGGAGTTCTATTAATTAATCATTGGAGTGGAAGAAAGGCCTTAATTATAAAATAACTTAAACTTAAAAATAAATACTCCTCAAGTTGCTTTATCTGCATCTCTTTTCCATAAGTCTACAACTTTCCTAACATATATATATATTATTTTATATAAAATAATATATATATATTTCAAAACAAACTGATCAACAAACAGTCAGAAAAGTATTTTTAAATTAAATAATATCAAAACTAAAAACACCTGAGCTTTCTAAATAAAATAAATACTCCTCAACCTCTATTTGTTAAATACAGCCAGAAGAGAAAACATAAGTAAGAACTGCAGTAAAGTGAGCAAAACACAAATACCTATAAGGAGTTGAAAGCAAGATCTGCATCTCCTAGTTGAGTCTTCCACCAAAGATCTGCCCATTTTGCTCAGGAGAACTATCCAACACTCCTGCCTGGCTCCAGAAAGGCAAGATCCCACCTGACTTTCTGTTGATAGCTCCCACCTAACTTCCTGACTTGTCACAGCTCTTGATCTGCTTTCCATTGTCTGTTGGTTAAGTGAATGGACTGACTTCCTGAAAATCCTCAAATCCAGGCAGTGTGTTTAGGAACAACTCCTTCCATGCCTTGAGGACTGTCTTCCATGTGGTGATGACCTCTCTGAGTAGTTCTGCTTCCTTGCTCTTTGACCTTTGGATAATGATCTTCTATTAGTGCAAGAGTGGGTAGTCATTTTATTCATTGCTGAATTTTAGTAGAAAGTTATAGTAGGACTCTATGGCCATGTTAACTATTCCTAGAAAAGGATTGTGTACCTGTGAGCTGCTATTAGTATTTAGATGGGAATGTAGAGATGAACATTTTCCTTCAACATTTTCCTTCCTTCCAACCTCTTATAACAATGCTGGGAACACACCAAGATTACGTTTTTATTCTAGCAACCACTTGTCTAGCTTTGTTTGAAAACCTAAATCAATAAAGTCCCCATCTTCATAAGTCACAGTGGTTTGGGCTGAAACTGAAAACTGTGATTTGGATGATGCCAGAATTATGAAAGTTTTATGCATGTATGTTCTTTAATGAAACAATCATAAAATGTAAACCATGAAATGAAAACTGTTCATTTCCTTTCCATTTTCCAAGTAAATATTTGACTGCTACTGGAATTCAGCAGCCTAAATATTAATTTTTAAAATGTTTGTTTATATAAAAAGGGAAATGTTTGTAAGCTGCACCCATAGCTGAGTTATACTTAAAGACACAAAGGTGCTCCAAAGATGCAGGATAAAACACTGATCTCATTCTTACCAGGCGTCTATAGACCTTTGGATAGATGAGCCAAATATTAAAACAAACTTGAGAATTTTCTTAATTTCAAAACCCTTCTCATAGATACAAATTTTAATTAATTTTGGCTTTGGTAAGTGTTGGGTCATCATCAAACATCTATTTCAATCTGATACTTTAGCGGTTAGCAAATTACAGCCCATGGGCTGAATTGGGCCCACCTTTTGTTTTTGTGAATAAGGTTGTATTGGAACATAACCATGCCCATTTGTTTAACACTCTGCCTATGGCTGCTTTCATGATACAATGTTAAAACTGAGTAGTTGCAACAGAGATCATTTGGCCTAAAATATTTACTATCAGGCCCTCTATAGAAAAAGTTTGATGACCTCAATTTAAATAAAATTGGCATTACATTAATGAGAGTTAGGCTTCTGCAGATTTCTGAAACAGTAATAAATCCAACCCTTAATTTTCTGAACAGCCATTACTCCCAAACACATTCCATTTGTAGCTGCTGTGAACCATGCTTTATCATTTTCTTGAATTCTTAAAAAAATGAACTGAAAGAAAAATAACATAGCAGAAGATCTCTTGATGAAGAAATTATATAATAGAATCCCCTGGAAACATCAGAAAATATTCTTGAAATGCAAACACTACTCAATTTGCCCCTTCACACTTCCCTTCACTATTGTCAAAATGAGAAGCATGGCCCAAATCCCTGGGGCTGCCAAGATCACAAATCTGCACATGAGAGTCTACCAGTGGAAGGAAGCATAAATGCAGCTGTCCTCAGCCATGATTTTGCATTAGAACCACCTGGGAAGAATAAGAATATGTCAATGCCAAGTTCCATACCATACCAACTAAATCAGAGTATTTGGATGTGTGGCCAGGGCAGTAGAATTTTTAATATTCCCCAGGTCATTCTACTGTGCAGCTAGAATTGTGACCCACTGAATTCCAGTTTTTAAGGAAAGTGTATGAATTAAGGAAGGCACTCAACTTCTCTGGCTTTTTCCTTTAAACTTGTAGAATGAAAGAGTTGAAATAAATTTCTCTGAGGTCATTCCCATCTGTGATTTTAAGTTCAGATAAGTTGAATTGAATTAATTTCCCCAGAAATGGAAGTATGTGACATTGTGACACCCTGTGTCATAAATTCAGCATGAAAAGAATTCAGAGCAAGGATGTGCTGCTTACCCTGTGAACTCCGGGCACTACATTAGAAAGAAGACAAAGATGATATTTATATGGATACTCTATGATTCAGCACATCATAAAGGAGAGGAGCAAAACCAATCTCAGCCAAGTGAAGTGCTGCTCCCACTACTGGTATCTCCAATACCCTCAGTTATGGCTCACTTCCTTTTAATAGCCATTGCATAAGCAAATGTCTTGAACTTCACATTGTGCAGCAAGAAGGATTGCAGGTGAGAATATTTTCTTGGGAGGCAGACAGTGATTGATCTATCCTGGCTCTGACACATCAGCTGTGAGGCATTTGCAAAATAAGTGTAATCAGCTCTTTATTCTAAGATCATTGTGAGAATTAAATAGAATAATGCATAAGAAGGGCTGAGTTAGCACAGTGTTAGTCTCCAGTGTAGGCTAAATAAATGATATATCATTATTATAATCATTATTACAACTGCTATACTACATATCCTTTGGCTATGTACAAGTGAATGAATGAAAGGTCTCCACCATGTTTTATAAATCATGCGTACAGATAACACATAAAGGAGTTAATTTTATTATTATTTTAATTGATTTAAAAACAGCTAGAAGATCTTAAATTGAATGGCTGGAAAATCATTTTACAAGCTAACAATAGCCAAAAAAGGGCAGGAGCAGCTATTCTAATATCAGAAAAAATAGACTTTAAATGCAAAACTATCATAAGAGACAAAGATGAACATTATATATTAGTTAAAGGGATAATCTCTCAAGAAGAGAGAACAATCATAAACAATTATGCACCTAATCGGGGTGCCTCAAAATACATTAAGCAAACCCTGGGAAAACTAAGTGGAGAAACAAATGCCTCTACAATTATAGCAGGGGAATTTAACACACCATTATCATCATCAGACAGAACATCTAAACAGAGAATCAATAAAGAAACAAAGGCTCTCAACAATACATTAGAGGACCTGGACTTAATAGACATATACAGAACACTGCATCCAAATACAGCAGGATTTACATTCTTCTCAAGTGCACATGGAACATACTCCAAGATAGACCACATGCTAGGCCACAGAACAACTCTCAATGAATTCAGAAAGATTGAAATTATACAAAGCAATTTCTCTGACCACAACGGAATGAAATTGGAAATCACTAAAGGACAGAGAAACAGGTTAGACACAAGGATATGGAAGATAAACAACACGCTCTTTGAAAAACAGTGGATCAAGGAGGAAATCTCAAAAGAAATCAGCAACTACCTTGAAGCTAATGAAAATGAAAACACAACATATCAAAACCTATGGGATTCAGTGAAAGCAGTCCTGAGAGGGAAGTTCATAGCCATAAATTCATATATTAAAAAAGAAGAAAGAGATAAAATTGAAGACCTAACTGCACCCTTCGAGGAATTGGAAAAACAACAACAAAGTAAACCAAAAGGAAGTAGAAAGAAGGAAATAACAAAGATTCAAGCAGAACTAAATGAAATAGAGAATAAGAAAGCACTAAAATCAATGAACAAAACCAAAAGCTGGTTCTTCAAGAATATCAATAAAATTGACAAACCTTTAGTGAGACTAACATAGAAAAAGAGAGAAAAGATTCAAATACAGAAAATAAGGAATGAGCAAGGGGATATCACTACTGAACCCACAGAACTAAAGAGTATCATAAGAGGACACTTTAAAAAAATTATATGCCAACAAGAATGATAATTTAGAGGAAATGGACAAGTTTCTAGAAACTCACAAACAGCCTACATTGATGAAAGAAGAAATTGATGAACTCAACAGTCCAATTACAAGTAAAGAAGTAGACTCAGTCATCAAAAACCTCCCAACTAAGAAGAGCCCCGGACAAGATGGCTTCACAGCTGAATTCTACCAAACATTCCGGAAAGAGCTAACACCAATTCTGCTTAAACTCTTCCAAAAAATAGAAGTAAAAGGAATATTGCATAACTCATTGTACGATGCTGACATTACCTTAATACCAAAACCAAACAAAGATACCACAAGAAAGGAAAATTACAGACCAATTTCTCTAATGAACTTAGATGCTAAAATCCTCAACAAAATACTTGTAAATAGCATTCAACAACATATCAAAAGGATTATACACAATGACCAAGTGGGTTTCATCCCAGGTATGCAAGGATGGCTCAATATAAGAAAATCAATCAATGTCATACACAACATAAACAGATTGAAAGAAA
>JAQZBX010101226.1:0-11279 GCA_029593785.1 Cabassous unicinctus
ATATCTCTCCCTAGAGAAATTTTGAACTTATTACCAGTTCAAAGGAATAAGGCAAATAATATATGCCCCATAATTATTTTAACCATGCATGATTAAAGCAGAAGTTTGAATTTAACTTTAATTCTATCCTGAGAATTGTGACACAGATTTAAAGCTTTACAAACTTAGTTTTTGTACTTAATTTCTTAATTCATTGCCTAGGTTTCTAATTAAATGTTCTCAGTACTCCATTTAAAGGACCCATTTGCTGCATTCCTCTTGATTAGTAGGAAAGAATCAATGAGAATTGATCCAATTTGTAGAACACAATTCTCATATTGATAGTAGTTTATATTCATTTGCTTTTCCCTAATCTTTTATTAATGGTCATCTTCAAAATGTCAATTAATGCCAAAGCTCTGCACAGTGATAATGCAAATCTATAACGAAACTAGCTTGATGCTTTACAGTAGGGCAAAAGGAATAAACTGTTATTTTAACACATATTTACATAACTGAGTATGGCAAAAGGAAGGATAAAGATGAAAACCATGATGTTTTTATATGTGAATTATAACCCCAATATAAAAATTAAAAATTAAAAAATAATAAATAGCACTCTGAATTTAAACAATAGACTTTTCTCTTAGGCTTCTACATTTACACACTCTAACACTGGTTAACACTGTATGATAAACAAGTTAAGGAAGTATAGGTTTGCCATAGCATAAGTGTGAGCATATATGTGAACGACAAAATATAATATTAACTGTTTTATCCACATCATCAGCGAATCAGAAGTCACTGCATGAAATTCTACTGCACATTATAATACAGGCTTTACATCACTCAGTCTTCATCTACCATCCTTTAAACTCTTTTCAGTGTTTTTTTATAACAGATTCAGTAATTGTTCATATTATACTATATTTGCTTTACCACCTTCTATTTCTATATTTTTTTCTGAACCATATGAAAATAAGTTAGAGACATCATGACATTTCCTCGTAAATTATTCCACATATATCTCCTAAAGGGATAAGATTATTCTTTTTTCCTGTAAACTTTAAGTTGGGTTTAAAGTCTTGATTAAGCTCAAGTCACACATTGTTTCCAAGAATGCTTCATAGGGGATGCCATCTACTGTATTAGATCATTGTCTTCCCACTGTTTCCCACTATTGGTTATACTAAGTTAGCTAAGTTAAAGTACTTACTGCCAGATCTATCCATTATAAAAGTGTATTTTCCCCCTTGTCGTTAGCAAATAGTCTATGGACTGATTCTTTGGCACTGTGAAATATGCTGTTCCCAACCATTTTTCTCCCACATATTTAACATCCATTGATAATGCTTGCCTGAATAAATTATTTTAAATAAGATTGCAAAATAATGATTTCCTCATTCTAAATTTGCACTATATTTCATAATAGATGTAAATGAGTAGGATACATGTATATATAATGTATATATATGAAAAGACTTATATGATAACATATATATGTGTATATATTCATATATGTAAAATAGGGTTAAGTATGGCATCCAACCCCCTCTCCAAAAAAATAAAAATAAAGCTATTTGGCAAGATCTGCTATAAACTGTAAACAATGAACCTATAGGCCACAATTCAGTTTATATCCCAGATACTAACATTTCACTGAATTGTAAAATATTAAAAACATAATACAGTGATAACATTCTTAACATAGATAGGGAACATAGGAAAGGAGTAGGAGATGATGAGTTCAGTGTTTAATGAGAGAAGGTATGCGATTTCTTGGAATCCACATGATATTGAATAGACAGTGGAGATAAGATTTGGCAGTTGGAAGAGGGTCTTACTAAGAAATGTGGGACTTGCACTGTGCAATTATTTTTCCCCCTAACTATAATACTGTTATAGAAAATGAAATTTTTGCGTCTTCAAATTATATCAGATTCAGCGTCTATCACTTGAGAGAGATTTGTGTCCTTGGGTGCTATCTGCTCATTAATTCACTTATCTTAGAGAAAAAAAATGTTTGTGTCCTTATGATGTGACAGTTTCAGTGTAAGGTGATACAGGTATAAATATGAAGCAGACCCAGCACCAAGCCCTCAGAAATTCACAAATTCTGATTGGTGTGGCAGGCACATAAAACTCAGCACCTCTAGTTCTAGTGCATTTCTAGATGCAGTAATGGCTTTTATCAAGTGCATGTGCATCTATGTCAATTTAGGCCTCTGCTGGCTCTAAATTCATAGTTGATGTGCAAGAAGAACTCTTCAGATGTGTTAAACACTAATAATTTCTTGTGTCATTATATTTCTATTCCATGTCTCACATAATCAATATTATTTAAAAAAAATTTTTAAATATGTACCTTTAGACTCTCTTGGAATTAGTCTTTCAACACTGTGCCATGAGTCAAATGTTTATTTCATGTTATTATTTGATAAGAAGGAAAGGAAAGAAACAAATGGACAAATGAAGTTAAAATAAATAGTATGATAGCCCCTTTTGTTTCCTTAGTGTATCATAATTAAAGGCAATATTAGATAGAAGGTGTTTTATACATATGGCAAGAGTCATTGCTTAATAAAGTCTGTTCCCTCCTGGGCCTAAGAGGAGGCCAGAAAGATAATGGGTGGGAAAGGGAACCAAATTTCTAATCTACTTACGACAAGTTAGACGTGGGCAAAAATCTACTTCAATAGATTTAAGTGTCTCATTTAAAATCATAGTAAACTTCCTCTCCTCATCTCCATTGCTTTTGTAATACCATTCTCATTCTCAGGGAGAATCAATAACAAAGGATGAACAAGACTGATCCCAAAAGTCTTATAATGTTGGATAGACAAAATGACAATAATTGTCAGGAATTTGGATGAATTTTTATTATATTTGAAGTAGGTGATTAGAAATATGTGTATCATATCAAATAAAAACTATCCCATTATAAATTAAAAATATTTTTCCTTTACAAATCTGCTTTTAAAGTGACCCTAAACTCATTGTCTATTTTAAAACAAGACTGTATAAACAAGGGTGGTTCACTTAAAAGTCCTTTTAGCATGTTAACAAACACCTTCTGTTTATCTTATATCAACCTCTTTAATTTGGTTAGTCTGCATGAGCAAGAGTTCCTTATTTGTGGCAGAACATTGTGCTAACACTCCCCTCAAAATAAAAAACAAACAAATATGCCTCTTTTCCATTCTCTCCTATGGTGTAACACAAACTCTTACCTAATCAGCTTGTGCATACAAATAAGTCAACAGTCTGGATGGGTAGAAAGTAGACCCTTTCCCTGCTTCACCACTGCCCTAGTATTTTTTAAGGATAAACGTGACACCAGTCATGGCTGGAGAGGCAAGGATAAATAGAGCGAAAAATGAGCTTATAAGCATTTTTCCCTTTTGTCTGCAAAAAATCTGGATTTTTTTTTTCTTCCACATCAGGTTAATTACATGACACTTAGGGTGGGGAGGAGGAAAGCAGGATAAATATGTTGCATGCAGTGAACCACAAAAAGGACTTGTGCAAGAGTTTTTATTCTCTCCAAAATTTCTAAATCATCCTTGAATAGCTGTGTCCAAGGCAAAATGTGTCAACCTAGCTAACATCTAGCTGGGCAGTGGTCATTTTTTCCTTTGACACAAAATTAATGACCCCTGTGATGTTTTCAGAAAGGCAGTGCATACATGTGTCCTCTGCCTCGTTCATAAGTGAGACTTTTTCCCCCGTGTAAAACAGCTGTGTTTCTTCACTGCTCAGACTGATAAATCCTCTGTAGATGCTGTTTAAGGTGATAAAAAGCCTGCAGAACACCGTGAGTTGAATGACCTATATGACTCTATGTTATTCGATTTAGGAGGTACACACTTGGTTTTTATCGTGTCTGTGTCTGTTTATCGGCAGTGGAGCTGTAGACACTGCTTGTATTTATCTGACATACATAGATATGACAGGTACAATGATTGAGCACAAGGAAAATTTAGTAGTAGTGCAGCTCAGCTTCAGGTATCAGAACTCGATTTTGTCATACTTAATATGAACTCTGAGATTTAGAGAGGAAAACGTGCAACTTGAAGACCATAAAATAAAAACAGCTATCTCAAGAAAAATAAGAATGGATGAACAGACTTATATGGATGACTGCAATACAGAATCTGAAGCAGTTTTAACTGTTTTTAAATATTCAAATGAAAATGCCCAAAATTAAATAGCTTTTGTTCACACATTTATTTCAGTAAATTTACCTCAGTCCTTTAAGAGGACAAATTGTTGACTTCTGATAGATGTGATGTTGAACCCCTTTCTTCCCCGTGTCTCAGAAAAAAGTATGACATTTTTATCATCCCTCCCTCTTATTTGACAAGCCCCTTTTTCCCCTCACCCTTCCACGCTCCCTCCCCCAAACGAGGCATAGTCCCTGGAGTCTGTAATTGCCAGGAGATGAAGCGATGATGGGGAGTGATCACAGTCAATAGCTTTGATTAACAATAAGGTAGAAAATTAGCAATGCTAGCATTCAGCAACCCTGCCCTCTCCCTCCTCCATATGCTCCCCTCAGTCTGTGCTGCTGGCCTCACTGAGGGCAGTCAGAGCCGTACGCCCGCTTTGAAGTACAGCAAAGGTGCAGGCAGAGCAGAGAATTAGGGAAATTAAGGAGAAGCAGTAGAAACTGTAAACCATGAGGCTGGGACCTTTTCAGGGCTTAGTGTGCCGCAGGAGAGGCGAGGATGGAGTGTGCTGTGTGTTGTCCTTGTGTGTTTTTCTGTCACATGTGGATTTACTTGTGTCTGGACATGCTGTGATCGAAATGGCAACTACTGTTACTTCTGTGACCCCATCAGCAGTTCTGGTGTTGTTTCCGACAGACCCTGAAGACCTAGAAAGGGGGAACGACAACGGGACGCCAATCCCCACCTCTGATAACGATGACAATTCGCTGGGCTACACAGGTAGAGTGCCTCTTTCCCAAATACTAACTGTCCCATTCCTCCTAAAATGCCTCCACGTCCATCAATCATCAACCACCTGTATAAAATTAACTAATCATCCCTGCTTCCAACTAACAGCCACCACAACTTCTTGTCCTCATTTTCCAGTGTTCATTCTTCAGCCAGGAATTCATATTGTTAAAGTATAGCTACAATACTTTGGGGAAAAGGAATACCACGTGAAAACTGCGTTCATTCTTGTTGTTTGCCTATTTTTAATATAAAATAATTGCTGTTTATTTGAAATGTTAATGTTGCTAATATGTTTTAAAGGGATAATAATTTCTTTCTTAGAGATGTAATATTTGACTAAATCGCTATTAAGAAAAAATAAAAAATTACTTGCCAAGTATTTGATTTCAAAATTATTTGTACTTTTTTTGTTACCCTTGGAGTCTTATAAACAACAGAAAGCAAACTCATGAAAAGAGTGATGCAAATCATAATTACCAACTGATAAGTCAGGATTGTATGACTTATTGTTACCTTATCAATGAACCACTTATTAAATAGATGTGTGTGCATGCTAGCATAAAAGTAACAAATTAACTAACTGAATAGGTTGGAAATAATTCATATATTAATGTCTAAGGATGATCATGCTCCAAATGTGCAAGTGTTTCATGCAGAATTTCTAAGTATAGTCCTAAAAATGATTGTATAAATTACATGTCTAACTCAGGCAATTTGATGAAAACTTTAGATATGGGAAAAGGATAAAATACATTGCTTATAACCCATTGAATCAGACAGTAATATAATACTGGTCTTGTAATAGCTGCTATTTTTATGGTCCTTTTCATTAGTCCTTTTAACACAGTTCTGCTTAGACTATGCTAGTATAAGGGGCAGTGATGAGGGGTGTGTGTGTGTGTGTGTGTGTGTGTGTGTGTGTGTGTGTCTGTGGTGGGTTGTTGGGAGTAGAGATTATGGAGAATTCTGTACCATTACAACCTCACAAATAACTGTTTTAAAAAGAAAATAATCTAATAGATTCACTTCACTTTGATATAAAATAATAAACTGATACTTCAGAAGAATTCTCGCTCTCTTCATAAAATTATTAATACCCAGTTTTCTCCCTCTTGTACACAATTTCAGGTTTTAAACACTTGGAATAAGTATTAAAATTAATGACACCTATATAAATAACTTTTATATTTGTGATATTCATTTTATTTATAGATAACGCATTCTTATTTTCTTCATAACTTTCAACTTAGGAATGTAACTTAAGGACCAACAAATGGAAATTCATTGGTGGTGAGGTTGTGGGGATGGAAGTATAATACTTTGCTAAACACTTAACTAGCACAAGAGTTGTAAATGGCATGTCTTAATACAATAAACACCAAAGTGCATATTTTTGAAAGGAGGAATCTGAGGTAGTATTCTTTCTCATGGGTATCCTCATTTTCCAGTGCTTCTTAGTTCTATTCCCTTGTGCTCATCCAGTCTAAACAACTGCATTGTTTAGATACACTAATAGAGTTTGCTCTTTGTCTTTTATGGATTTTCTGAAAATTATATGGAACCAATGCATAAATCATTTCATAGTGTTGAATTAAGAGACCTTAAATAATAATGTATTTAATATTTTATTCCTATTTATTTTTCTCTCTTGGGTAAGTCAGTGGTCAGATTTCTGCTATTAAACGTACCATTTGATGGATTAATGTGGTATAATAAGCTAATAAAATTATCTTCATATTCTACAAGGGAACTAATTAAAGCAAGCCAATTTAATGCAAAGTGACTGGAAGACACTCTTCTGAATAACTTTGTTCCCAAGACTGTAACTGTTTATAACTATCCAGTACTAAAAGAAGTTTATTCTGTATATTTTGTTTCAGTAAATTTCTGATTATTTAGGAACCAATTTTCAACTATATGAACCATGACTTTTGAGATTCTTTCATTTGCATTTGACCATTTCTTTACGCTTTACAATCTACACTGAAAATAATAACAAAAATAATGTATTAAAAATGTGTTTTTGGTTGCTTGCTAACAGTTTTAATGATCTGCAATTGGCTTTGAGATTGACCTAATAATATAAAGTATTACTTGAAATTATCTATAGATTTCCTTTTTGTGCGTGTGTGTACGTGGGAGAATTCTCTTTACTGTGATCACAGGTAACTGAGTTGGTAGAATTTTTATTTTAGAGATGATTCAGTTCAGAAGGAATGAGATGACAAGTTTTTACATGGTTAATGTAAACTGTCTACAGTTTAGTACATCTCCAATTTAGTAACCCTAGATTCTATCAAGAACATTGTAAGAAATAAAATATAAATATTAAGCAACTTAGAGAATATACAAAGCAATTATCAAATAAGTCTTTGACATTTGTTAGTGCAAGACAGGTTTCCCTGAAAGTTAAACAAGTACATCAGGTATTCTAAGAGGACTCTATAATTTTGTGCAATATCACAAAATGACTGTGTAAATTATATATATTGGGCATTTATTTTTTTAGTACATGTTGCTTCACTTCAGTGAGTTGATGTGTGAGCCTTTTCTCCCCACCCTAATGATTAGTATAAAGAAGGAAATCTTCCCAGAGTAATCTGTAAAATTATAGGTAAGCATATATTTCTTCCTGTTGGAAACATAAAACAGTCCCTAAAGAGGAAAATCTCTAGTTCCCTAAAATCCACATTCATAACCCCTAATTTTCCTTTCTTTTGAACACTAAAATTTCCATTGCAAGCTAATTTGTCATTGCAGCATCTGCTCTGGTACTCAAACCATTTGGGACCATCCTATCAAATTGACCCATCAAACTAGAACCCATGGATCTCAGACCATACACATGCATTTATTAATTTTACTAATGATCTAGTCAACAAATTATAATGCCTTATTAATAGTAGCTGTTTGCTACTTAACTCTTAGAGCATTCTTATTTAAATTGTGTAAGTGATTTAACTAAGAGCCCCAGAAAATAATGGTGATATGAAGTTCTAGGAAGAAGCATAGATTGATTAATTTTTTCTTCACCATCTATAGATACACTACAATAAAGCCATGTAAGGTTTGAAAATATTTCAGTCTCTCTCTTACCAATCAATGAAGGCTGAGCAATTTCTAAGGTCACACCATGATGTGTTATTAAAGTGGACTTGTGCATTATTTACAGAGAAGTAACCCGTTTCCTGTTTAACCAAGCATGTCATAAATATTAGGGTTATTTAACAGATCATGGCATATAGCCTTTGTTGGAAGAACAAGTAAGATGGGGTTTCAAATCAGCATTATATAGGGTCAGACACATCCTAAAGAGACTGAATATGTAATAATCAATGATTTTTAAAGGAGTTTCTAAAAAGAATCCATTATTTATAGACTTCTGAAAGTATGACTGGTGTTTTACAAATATGGAAAAATGAAGCAGTATGTGTAAGAATATTTAAAAGTCTGAAATGTACATATAATCCACATATAGATTTCAGATGAATGCTTTAGTCAATAATCCAAAATTTAAAGAAAAGTTTATTGATACATAAAAATTCAGGAAGTGGGAGATAATAACATCATAATAACACTCAGTATTTCTAGTAAAGAAATCCAAATTAATCTGTTTTTCTGACTTCTAAAATGTCTGTAAACTGGATTTGTAATGTCTAAAATATATCCTTTGTCCTCACTTCTGTGTACAAAAAAATAAGATAATGTCCTTCATCCCTATTGGCCTATTTTAAAGATTATCATCCTATATTTACAGTAGCATGTTGTGGAAAAGCTTACCTGCAAATTATAAAATCTTAAAACTGAATGATTATCAGAATAATGCCAGTGCCAATTCAATTAAAAATTAGCCATAGAATGTCAGAAGTGCTAGTGTAATTTCAAGTGGGGATAATGGAATCTTCAACCATTTAACACTATCTCCAAGAAAAGTTTGGTTGTCATATTGCTTACAAAGAAATAAAATATATCCTATCATAGAAATAAGTATCCTGGACTCATATTTACACAAATAGCAATCTCAAAACTATGTTTTGCCTCATATTTTCAAATCTCAACAGGTAACTATTAATTGATGGTGACACTGATTGTTCTGTTACTCTACATCCTAAATTGTAGAACTTCAGGATTAGACTCAAACAGAAACTATATCTCTGCATGTGAATGTTTGATTTATATATTGATCCTTATAACTAGCACTTATCACTTCCATATACAAGAGAGTTTTTAAAGCACTTTACATTCAGTAACTCATTTCAGCCTCATAACAACCTTCTTATGGAGGTATTATTAATGCCAACAGTTACTGATGTCTGCTTCCATATTCTAGAACAGAAATAGTCCAAAATCAATTACACATTTTCCAACTTCATGTAGACTTGGATATAAAAAAGGTTGTGCCAACAAGCTGCATTTGAACATGTAATTGGCAATTATACAGTTCAGCCCTGTTCCTACAGCACCAAAGGTCAAGTAACAAAGCTAATTTATATTTTGGGTACATTATTTTCACAAAAAGTAATGCACATAGTTAAAAAGAAAAAGTCAACCAAGACAAAAGCTTTTAACAAGAGCAAGCAGGTACATACTTCACCTCCCCATCTTAAAACCCACTTCTTAATACAAACTTTTCTTTACTCTTTTAGATGTTTCTTCTGATCATTTCTTTCATATTTAAAAAATAATATGCTTTCACAAATAGTTCTAAATTTGTCTGCTTTAGACATTATCTAGTAAATCTTTTTCCCTACTCTCTCACTATCCCATTCTTTGTTAAATTAGTATTCAGAGTTTGCATTACTATGGCTAAGCAAATAGTCTTTAGGTGAGTGTATTAGTCAGCCAAAGGGGTGCCAATGCAAAGCACCAGAAATCTGTTGGTTGTTTTAAAGGGTATTTATTTGGGGTAAAAGCTTATAATCCCAAGGCCATGGAAAGTCCAACTCAAGGTACCATAAGAGATACTTTCTTACCAAAGTCAGCTGCCACGTGTTGAAGCAAGATGACAAGCCATCTCTGCCAGGTTTCTGCCTTCCCCTCTGGGGTTCTTTATATCAGTCTCGGCTCTCTTCCTAAGGTCAGCTGTAAGCTATCAGGCAAATGGTCCATCTCTCCCTGGGGCTTTAGCTGTTTGAGCCTTCTCCTTACTGTCACATGGAAGGATCAAATTGACAAAGTTCTCTCTTCTGTGTGTCTTCTTGAGTAAGTGTCCATTTACATCAGCCCACTAGGGGGGCAGGGCCTCAACCTGAATCATGCTTTACTGACATGGTCAAATCAAAGCTCTAATTTTAACAGGTAATTTAATCAAGGGCCTGTCAACTGAAAGCAATATAATCAAAGCATTTCACACACAGAAGAATAGATTAATTTACAAACATAATCCTTCTCTTTGGGGGATTTACAAAAATAATCTCAAACTCACAGTAAGCCTGTTGCAGAGCCAAGTAGACTACTATGATCACGTTTCCTCTTTGTACATGATTATTCATTTTCTGGAGTTGATACTTGCCCTTTTTATCTCCCTAAATGTTCAACATATCCCATATTCCATTGATCTGAGGAATCCCTGGACACCTGCTTCTTAAAACTCCCTATGTTTTTGTTTCAAACTGACAGGATCTGGGACTTTTCTTTCATCAGTTTTTAATGTTGGATTTTTTCCACTTTCCTGATTTATCCCCTTGTTAACAGAAGCATGTCATCCAGAAACTCCCTAGAAATTTTTATGAAGGTACATTTTCTGATTCCTCACACATCCAAAATATCTATTTTATCCTCATATCTGTTTTTGAAGCTTTGGTTGCACATAAAATCCTTAAAAATGTGAAGGCATTTCTCCTTCCTCCTATAGGTTCTACTATAGGTTTTGCTATTGTCTATTGCTTCTATGTTTGCCATTTCTATTTTCTGTTCCTTAGAGTTCTTGTTTTACTAATGTCTTGAGCTTTTAAGATCTTTTTATTATTGTGTTTGAAATTTTTAGTATGATGTGCCTTATGATAGCTTGTCCCTTTGTGTGCTGGTTCATTATTTGTTTTCATTTTTTATTCTGGGTGTTAGATGGGCCCTTTCAAACTGGAAAATCATTTAATTCAGTTATGAAAAGTTTCCTTAAATTATTTTTTGATATTGTTCCATGTATTAGTCAGCCAAAGGGGTGCTAATGTGAAATACCAAAAATGGGTTGGTCTTTATAAAGGGTATTTATTTGGGGTAGAAGTCCACAGATACCAGGCCATAAAGCATTAAGTTTCTTCTCTCACCACAGTCTATTGTCACGTGTTGGAGCAAGACAGCTGCCGACGTTTGCCCAGGGTTCAGGCTTCTTGGCTTCCT
>JAQZBX010101227.1:0-11281 GCA_029593785.1 Cabassous unicinctus
TTCTACTGAGCCATCCTGAGCTCAGGCACTGCTCTATCTTCTACCTACCTCTGGCAAAGAACTTAAAAGCCTGTAAGAGTATAGCCTCAATTTAGGTTCACAGTTTTAATTTCTGATCTCCCTAAATTGATCTTCTGCTATAATTCCTATTTGTGTGCTTTTTCCCCAACCAGTTTCCCCCTCCCCCACTCCTCCATGCTCCCCTATGCTGCCTTCCAGTGGCTCATCAAAGCTTTCTGTTCCCTTTTGGTCCTCTCCCTAGTTTCTAACACCCTCCTTGGAGGTTCCTCTTCTTTATCCTACGTTTCTTGATGAATTTACACATTCCCCAAATGCCCTGCCACCACAAATTTATGCTTCCATCTTTTTCTTTCTTCATCCTGTACTCTCCAATTTTTTTCTTTTATTCAGAAATCTATGGATATCCTTAGGCTAACATCATCTTGGTTCCACAAACCTTCATTGAGGTTTTTGTGTCATGGTGATCTGAAGTTTGGGGAATCAAAGCTTTCAGACATGGACATCTATTTTCTACCTTTACCCTGAAGAAGATAATCTAATAAGGACAGGTTAAAAGGAGCTTCTGTTCTGAGAAAGACAATTTTACCTCTCTTTTGTTGCTTTGTTATGAGAGGTAAAAAGAAGTCATGTAAGAGCCTTAACAAAATATACAAATTATTTCTCTAAATATGATTCATTCTTTATTAGCTTTCCTTAAAAATTTGTTTAAAAGAGGTTACCATGTATCCTGTTTGAGTGTTCCCACTGAAATTTACTTAGAAAATTACTTACATAGAAAATTTCTTTCAGAGATTCACATAATATGAAAAATGTTCAGGAATATAATCCCATTTCCATGTTTCAAAAGAGAAAATTCAGTTGCCATTCAAAACATAAATGCCAAATAAAAAGAAAATTAAAATGGAAGGAGCTCCAATTATAAACATAAAATCCCAGTAAGTTTTACAGCATTTTCAAAGAGTAAAAACCTTGCTATAAGGCAATATTATCATTAATATAATTGTGCACAGGACATTCTCCACAGCAGTATCCCCAAAGATGGAGGAATAAGCACTATGACACACATTTGGGAGATAATAGGGACGGAGATGCCTCCAGGGATGCATGAGACTAGAGTCTTGGGCTTATAGTTTAGGACTCCAGGAGCCAGGTAGCTCATGTACATAACTCTCTTCTCAGAGACTTTAAATAAAAAATATTGTTCTGAGCAGCCTACAGCATCAAAATCAATAAGCCCAAGTTGCAAGCTCATTAAGATTCCAAGGAAGTATCCTTGGTGGTCTTCTTCCTCAACTTCATCTGAGCAGACCTCAAATTCATCAAGCTACAGGTCTTCTTCAGAGCATCAATGGGTCAGGTGTGCATTTTATTACCAAAGTGCCCATGGTAAAGTGGGTAGTTTTTGAGTGGCAAACCAAAATCACATTTTCACCCATGGAGAAAACATTCCAGTATGTTAGACTGAGCTCTCCAAAGAGAGCACAATAGAATTTGCCACCTTCCCAGTATAACCAAAACCAAGTTTTGTATACCCCTTGGATGCCTTCCAGCAGTTGCTGGGACATGTACCCCTGAAACCACCATCCAGGTGAAAGAGGAAGAGAGGCCCTTTGCAGTGTCCATGGACACTTTCTCACCTAGGAGCAAGGCTTCCACTGTGTGACGTACTGCCAGGTCTTCTCATCCTTGGAGGCTCTCCTGGAGCATACAGAGTGTGGCATGAAGGAGGGATTCAGCTGTCACATCTTCTACGGGGAGATGCTGAAGAGGCAGGAGCTACCCTCAGCACTATGCCAACACAGACAGTGGCACCAGCATTTGCAGAAGATTTTAATGGTGGCCATGAAGAAGGAAGTAAAAGGAAGAGAATATATCTGTCAATACCTGCACTATAAGTTGGAAGAGAAGAAACAGGAGCTGAACATGCTGAGATAAGAGCTGGTGAAACTGCACAGGGAGGAGAGCTGGCAGAAGAAACTGAGAGCAAGTCATCCTCTATTGCAGAGTGGGGAACAATGACCCACCTTAAGACTCCCTAACATGGAAAGAGCATTGTTTCAGGCTGGGAAATGCACAACTTTCTGTGAAAATCTCCATTCAGGCTACTGTAATCCATCTCCTATTTAAGAATCTCTACTCCATACATCGTAATGTACTGTACACTTTTAAAAGTTCTAACAAAGCCCATAATGGCCTGTATCTGTCATTGCAAGATCATACAGAATAATCCCAATGTCCTAAAAATACCCCATACCCCACCCATTCTTCCCTTCAATTTTAGCAATTTAAAGTCTTGCAATTTTTGAAGAAATGGGTCATAGTTACATGAATTAATATTGAGGGCTTGACAATATTGATCTGTATTCTTTTATAAGTTACTGCCTATGTTCTCAAAAGACTTTTGACCCTCTATTTGAGAACCTAACAGGACTCCCCAGGATGAAAGTTTAATATTTTTTTGTTTACTGTGTGGGTATACACCCAATGAGATAACACACTATGAGAAGATGAATACTTTCATATTTCAGAGATGCATGCCCCAGGTGCACTCTTTCCACATATGCCCCAACCCCAAAACCCTGCACCAATAACCCTCCATTCTGTATTTACTAAAAAAACATTCCCACCATTGTAGTTTTAACAACAGACCTACAAGTTCTCAGAATTCATCTGTTCCTTACTCCAGCCCTCCCTTCTGTTCCATTGATAGTTCAACCCAAACTCCCACCCTGCTCACATTCATGGTCTAGCACCTTTGACCCCAACCACATCCCTGCAACACTATTACCCACATCCACTGCCAATCAAACTCATTCCACCTTATTATATATTTGAAGACACAATTTTAAAATAGTTAAAAGCAAATGCATTTTATTTAGTTATGCTGTATTTTCAGTACCAGCTCATAAATATATATATCTGCAAGCATGTCATCAGAGATTTTTCAGATTGTCAATATAAAAGTTGATTTATATCTATCCTTCTGAAAGTACCATGCTGTTTTTTTAAATATACTTATATATATTTTTTTAAAGAAACATTATATAATTTTTACATAAAAAAATATAGGGTATCCCCATAAGCCCCACTCCCTAGCCTCCCACATTTCGCATGTCAACAACATCTTTCATTAGTGTGCTACATTTGCCACAATTGATGAACATATCTTGGAGCATTGCCACTAAGTGCTGATTATACTTTATATTGTAGTTTACACTCTTTCCTGCACATTTTTGCAAATTATTACAAGATATACAATGGCTTATATCTGTCATTGCAATGTCATTCAGGATACTTCCCAAGTCCTGAAAATGCCCCAAATTACACCAATTTTTCCCTCTCCTTCCCCTCAGAACTGCAAATGCCACTGTCTCCAAATCCATTATAAAAGTTCTTCCATTGTTAGGAACACCAGTCTACAGTAAAAAAAAACATAAATCTACTCTAATCCATTGTCCATTCCCCACTCCTGTGGATTCTGTGATGGTGATGCCCACTCCACCTCTAATTGAGAGAGGGATTAGGTCCCATGGGGCAGTTGGATGGGACTTTCTTGCTTGCAGTTGTGGACTCTCTCTGTTCCTTGAGATGGATGCTGTCATTCATCATCTTATTGTTCATTTTCCTGCATGAGTCCAATGAACTGGAGAATAGGTGTTGCAAGTCTGTGGAGATTCAGGGCCCAACTGACACATGCACAGCCTAAAGATTTAAGTCCCTTAGACATACAACTATCAATTATAGTACTAACTATAGGTTCAAATAGAGCCTTGTGTAGGGAAAACACAACTAAGTCCAAGTATATCACACTGGGGAGTGTAAATTCCCAAGTAGGACTTACCAAACTCCTGAGCTGTCTGCCCTGCATACAGAACCCTCTGGAGGCCTGCAATTTGTGGTAATATTTATTTTGGCACTCAATGAGTTCCTGCTGAGACTTGCATAAGCATAACCTTTGAAATGACCTCCTGAATCAATTTGCAGTTTCTTAGCAATATAAAATCATTCATCTTTACACTGTCCCCCTTTTAGTCAAGTTCTTTTCCCTGCTGCATTGCTAGTTGGTTCTTGGTAGGAATCCTTCAATGCTAGGGAGGCTTATACTTGGGAGTCATGTCCCATGCTGGGGAAAAGTTAATGCATTCATATGCTGAGTTTTGGCTTAGAGAGAGGCCACATTTGAGCAACAAGGAGATTCTCAGGAGGTAGCACTTAGGCAATCTATAAAACTATGCAGTTTCAATTTCAAAAACAAAGGTTCATAAGTACAGTCACCATAATCAAGGACCCATCAATGGTCCATCCTCTTTCAGCAGTCATTGCCCCTATACTCAGGAGATTCTTGCTGTCCCATTAAAGAATATGATGGAGCTCACCAGAATGAGTTATTGTTTGGATCTCCACCCACTTTGACAATGCCCCATGAACACTTCAATATATTCATATGTCTTACAGGTATTCATATGTCCTCCCATGCATCCCCCATCTCTGACATCCTGCAACAATGATCCCCCTGCCATGGTTGTAACCATTCTGTGATCCAACACTTCTTCAAAATTGAAGCCAACAAAATAACCAAATACAATTCATAGGGAAATGCTATACTAATGATGGTTTTAAAGATAAATAAAATACAAAAATTTTTTGTTTGAAATAATAAAAAATAAAAATATAATTTTTTTTACAAATTTTAACATTATGTCTTTCAATACTATAAGATGTTGTCCTGTGTGTACAAATTTGCTGTCATTTGTTTGCCCAATGTCTTATATATTTTTATTTTGTCTTCAAAGAAGCTTTAGGTTACAGAAAAGTCATGTACAGAATATGGGTGATTCTCATATAACCAGCATCCTATCCCCTTTCCCCTTTCCCTATTAATAATATTTTAAATGTGGATTGTACCTTTGTTTCAATTGATGTACAAATATTGAAACATTGCTATTAACCATGATCAGTGATTTACAATGTGGTTTACATTTTGGACAATACACTTTTATAGATTTTGATGAAGTTGATGTGGTCTGTGTCCATCCATGCAGGATCAGGTAGAACAATTCCATCATCCCCAAATTGTCCCATGTTCCTTCTATTCAATTCCTCCCTCCCTCTCTCCTTGGGACCCATGGTATCCACCAAGATTAACTCATCAAAGGACCAGATTCATAGTTACATGCAACAACATTGGGGGCTTGACATACTGGCCTGTTCTCTCCTATCAATCACTGCCTATGCTCTCAGGAAACTCTTACCACTCTATTTGAGATCATAGGACTCTGCTGGATGGGAATCCAACAGCACACTCATTACGTGAGTCTCCACCACCTGATACAACAAACTATGGGAAGATGAACCCTACACACTCCCTGGAAACATGCCACAGGTATAACTTGTCTTGCATGACCCCCACATCAAACACCTTACACCAGCAACCCTCCCCTGACATATTTGCAAAAAGAACATTCCCAGTATTGTAGTTTAAATCACATATCTGCCAATCTCCAGAGGTCTTCTGCCCCTCCCCCAATCCTTGCCACAGCTCCATGAGCAGATCAACCTTCCCTCCCCACCCTACCCCATTGACAGACCAGCAAAATCCAGCCCAATAGCATCAATGCACCACTGTTATGCCCATCCACTGCACAACTACACCTTCCACCTTATCTTAGATTTTGCCCATATGGGCATTGATTCATGTCCTTCTTCTCCCTTTCTCCTGTAAACTGGTCTTCTAGACTCTAGCTCTGTAAGCCTGCTCAATTTCCTTATTTCATATCAGTGAGGTCATGTCATATTTGTCCTTCTGTGCCTGGCTTGATTCACTCAATATAAGGTCTTCAAGTTTAATCCATATTATCTGATGTGTTAATACTGCATTCCTTCTTATAGCTGAGTAATATTCCATTGTAAGTATGTATCACAATTTGTGTATCCATTCATCTGTTGATGGACATTTAGGTTGTTTCCAACTTTTGGCAATACTGAATAATGCTACTATGAACATTGGTATGCATATTTCTGTTCATGTCCCTACTTTCAATTTTTCTGGGGATATACCCAAGAGTGTGATTCCTGGATTATATGGCAGCTCAAGAGTTAGTTTCCTAAAGAACTGCCTAACTCTCCTCCACAATGGCTTTGCCATTCAACATTCCCACCAGCAGTGGAAGAGGGTTCCCATTCTTCCACATCCTCTCCAACACTTGTAGTGCTCTGTTTCTTTAAAACCTGTCAGTAATGGGTGTAAGATGATATCTCATTGTAGTTTTGATTTGCATTTCCCTAATATCTAGTGATGTTGAGCATCGTTTCTTATGCTTTTTAGCTATTTGTGTTTCTTTTTTGAATAAATGTCTATTCAAATCATTTCCCCATTTTAAAATGGGTTGGTTTTCTTTTATTTTTGAAGTGTATGATTTTTTTATATATGCTCGATATTACGGGCCTATCAGATCTATGGTTACCAAATATTTTCCCCCTTTGAGTAACCTGCTTACTCACTTTCTTGACAAACACTTTTGAGGTGCAAAAAATTTTAAATATGGGGAGGTCCCATTTATCTACTTTTTCTTTCATTGCTCATGCTTTGGATGTGAAATTCGTGAAACAATTTCCTAGCACAAGATTCTGTAGATGCTTCCCTACATTATCTTACAGGACTTTATGGTCTTGGCTCTTATATTTATATCTTTGATTGACCTTCAGTTAATTTTTGAATAAGGTGTGAAGTGGCATTCCTCTCTCATTCTTTTGGAGATGGATATCCAGTTCTCCAAGCACCATTTGTTGAAGAGGCCATTGTTTCCCAATTGAGTGGTCTTGGTTGCCTTGTTGAATATCAGTTGACTGTATATGTGAGTATTTATATCAGAAGTCGCAATTCAATTCCATTGGTCAGTATACAAATGCAATGCATTTTTGTGCAAATACAATGCATTTTTGACCACTGTAGTCTTGGAGTAAGCTTTAAAGTCAGGTAGTATGTTTCCTAAAATTTCATTTTTCTTTTCCAATATGTCTTTGGGTATTCAAGGCCCCTTGCCTTTCCAAATACATTTCATACTGAGCTTTTCATTTCAGTAAAAATGCTGTGGTAATTTTTATTGGGATTGTATTAAATCTGTAGATCAGTTTGGTTGAGATAAACATCTTAATGAAATTTAGTATTCTTATCCATGAATAGGGGATGTTCTTCTATTTATTTAAGTCTTCCTTGATTTCTTTAAACAGTGTTGTATAGTTTTCTGCATACAGGTCATTAAAACGTAAGTTAAATTTATTCCTAGGTGATTGATTCTTTTAGCTGCTATTGACAATGGGATTTTTTCTTGATTTCCTCCTCAGATTGTTAATTATTACTGTACAGAATTGCTACTGATTTTTGCACATTAATCTCATAACTTGCCATATTACTGAACTCATTTACAAGCTCTCACAGCTTTACTACAGATTTTTGGGAGCTTTCTATGTATAGGATGATGTCATCCTCAAACTGAAATTTTTACTTCTTTCTTTCCTATTTGGATGACTTTTATATAGTTTCTTGCCTAAGTGCTCAAGCAAGTACTTCGTTTTTGCCCCTTTTAAAAAACATTTTAAAAGATGCTTAGATTACATAAATGTTATACAAAAGTTATAGGGATTCTCATGTTCCCCCCTCCCAAAACTCCCACAACCTCCCACCTAAACATCTTTCATAAGTGTGGCACATCACCTGCAATGGATATATACATCTGGGGCTTTGCCACAAAGCATGGACCATAGTTCACATTGCTGAACACACTTTCTCCCACAGAGTTCTCCATGTTATATGCTGATATATAATGGCCTATATCTGTCATTGTAATGTCACTCAGGAAAATTCCCAAGTCCTGAAAAAACCACAGTATTACAACTGCTTTTCCCTCTCCCTGCCCCAAAAGTTTCCAGTGGCTACTGGCTCCACGTCAATGATGTAATTTTTTCCATTGCTTGAATCACAATATATCTACAACAGAATACTATTAAGTCCACTCTAGTCCATAGCTCTTCCCCCAATCCTGAGGAATCTGGGTGGTGATGTCCACTCCACCTAGACGTGAGAGGTGGCTTATATCCCATGGATAAGATGGATGGGATTATCCTGCCTGCAGCTGCAGGCTCTCTCCATTCCCTGGGATGGCTGTTGTCCATCATCATCTCCCCACCAGGTGTCTTGGGTGAGTCCATTGAGATGTAGAGTAGGAGTTGCAGCTGCCCCAAGATTGCAGGCTCAGCTGGCACATGGGCAGGCGAAAGGCTCCAATCTCTGGAAGTACACTTACAAACTCCAGAACCACATATAGGTTTGGATAGAATGGACTGATGGACCATGTTCAGGGAGGACTTATTTAAGTCCAACTCTGTCACTCTCAGGAGCACAGATTCCACAGTATAACCCACTGATAAGGCATCAATCTCTGGAGCTATCCCCCTTATATATGACCTGGGTGTCTCCAGAGCCCTCAGGAGCCACTCTTTTTGGGGTGATATCCACTTTGGTATTCTATGACATCCTACTGAGGTGTGTGTAAACAACACCTCTGGAATGACCTCCCGACTCTCTATGAAGTCTCTTAGCCATATGAACTCATTTGTCTATAGCTATCCCCCTTTTATTCAAGATCTTTTTACAGTCATATTGTCAGTTGGCACTTGGGTGTAATCCCTCGTTGCCAGGGAGGATCAACCCTGGGAGTCATATCCCATGCTGAGAGGAAGGTAATGCATTCATATGCTGAGTTTGACTTAGAGAGAGGCCACATTTCAGTAACAAGGAGGCTCTCAGGCAGCAACCTTTAGGCACCCCATAACAATAGTCTAATTTCAAGAGCAAAGACTCAAGGCTAGTGATCAATAACCAGAACCCATCAGTGGATCATCCTCTATAGCCAGACACTGCCCCTCCACATGGGGGACTGCTGCTGCTCCCTTGGAGAATGTGGAAGAGCTCTTCAGGCTGGGAATTCTGTATTCTCTTATTTATTGAGCGATTCTCCACCCACTGTGACTATGCCTCACCCCTTGATCATTTGAACAAACTTATATCTCTTTTATGTATATTCAGTTTAATTTCCTCCCATGAAACCCCCATCCCTGACACTCCCCACCAATGATCTTCTCACACCCCCATTGTAACCCTTCTGTGATCCAAAGCTTCCTTAAATATAACAGCCAAAATACAATTACTAGGAAAATGAAGTAAAAATGATAAGTTTAAATGTAAGAGATAAAATATGTGGAAACTTGAAAAAACCCTAAAAATGAAATAAAATTAAAAGATTGAGATATTCAAAAATTGGGGAAAAAAAACAAAAGAATTAAAAAATTTTTTTGACATTTTTCCTTTTATCACTGCATTATCAGAGTGCAGTCTGTACCATGGCACATTCCCCCTCTCACTCTCCAGTGTCTCTCACATTTTCATTTAATTTTCAAAGAAGTTTCAGTCACAGCAAAGTCATACACAGAATACTAGAGACTCTCATACACCCAACCACCTCCTCCTTTCCTCAACCCATATTAAAACCTTTTTGTATGTGAATGGTAGCATTCTTATAAATGTTATACAGATAGTGAAGCATAGCTGTGAAACACTGTCAGTGGTTTACACTATGGTTTACATTTTAGACTGTACAATTTAATAATTTTTAATGATATTTACCATGTTCTGTGTCCATCACTGTAAGGTAATGAAAAACATTTCCCCTGCCCTCTAAGTACCCAGTGCTTAATCTATTCTGTTGCTTCCTCCCCATCCCCCTGGGGCACATGACATCCCCCTGTATTGACTCAATGAATGACAAGATTCATAGTTACATGCAACAAGAGGGCTTGATATGCTGATTTATTCTCCGCTATTAGGATACACCCTTTCTCATAGGAGATGCCCACCTGTCTATTTCGGGGTGTATTGGTCCTCCCAAAGATAGGGGTCCATCTCCTCCACTAACTGCATGGGTCTCAGCCCCCGACACAACACATTATGACACAATGAACACTCACACACTCCCCAGAAGCCTGCTCCAGATGTGCCCCATCCCAAATGCCCCCCCAACCAGCACCCTAAACCAGTGGCACTCCCTTGTTATATTGCCATAAGAGCATTCCAACCTCTGCACTTTCAAACTAATACCCACAGATCCCATGTTTGTCTGGTCCATCTCCCATCTCTACCGCCAGTATCCTGGGTATTCTAAACAACCCTTCCTAATCTACCCACCTGTTGAACCTGAAACACCAGACCCAGTAATATCACTACCCACCTCTCCTATCCCTTCAATATGCAACTATACTCTATCACTTTACCATAGATTATGTCCATATGGGTGATGGATAACAACCTTGTCTTCTCTTTCTCTCTCTTGTTAAACTATCATTCAGACAATGGTTCTCAGAGACTGCTCACTTTCCTCAGTTCATATCATTGAGGTCATGTACAGTTCATCCTTCAATGCCTGGCTTACATCACTCAAAATAATGTCTTCAAGATTCATCCATGTTATTCCATGTGTTAGCACTTTATTCCTTCTTACAGCTGAGTAATATTCCAATGTATTTATGTATCACATTTTGTTTATCCATTCGTATGTTGATGGGCACCGGGGTTGATTCCAACTTCTGGCATTAGAGAACAATGGCCTATGAACATTTGTGTTCATATATCTATTTGTGCTTTTGCTTTCAATTCTTCTGTGTTTAAACCCAGCAGTGGAAACACTAGATCATACAGAAGAGCTATTGTTAGTTTTCTGAGGAACCGCCAAACTGTCCTCCACAGAGGCTAGGACATTCCACAATCCCACCATCAGTGGATGAAGGGTCCCATTCCTCCACATACCCTCCAACACTTACAGTGTGCTGTTTTTTTAATAGCCACCATTCTGATGGGTGTAAGATGGTATCTTATTGTAGTTTTGATTTGCAATTCCCTAATACGTAGCAGTGTCGAGCATTTTTTTTTATGTGCTTTTTAGCCATTTGCATATCTTCCTTGGAGAAGTGTTTTTTCAGGTCACTTGCCCCTTTTTTAAGTGAGTTGTTTGTCTTTTTATTTTCAAGGTGTAGTATTTCTTTATATATGCAGGATATTACGCTCCTTTCAGATATATGGTAGGCAAATATTTTCTCCCATTGGGTAGGCTGTCTTTTTATTTTCTTGATAACATCCTTTGAGCTGCAGAAATTTTTTATTTTGAGGAGATCCCATTTATCAAGTTCATGAAACCATTTCCTATTACAA
>JAQZBX010101228.1:0-11279 GCA_029593785.1 Cabassous unicinctus
TTTCATTATGTCAATAATAATAATAAGCACAAAACAAACAAACAAGAAAATTCCTTACCTCTCAATCTCTCTGTTTGCCCTGGTATGCATAGCTGCTATTTCTGACTATTCTTTCAAAATTTATTTGTTTAATAAGCAGTTTTATTGAGATATATTCACATACCATCCATATATTCACATATTCATATACATCCAAAGTGTATAATCAATGACTTTTAGCACAATCACAATGTTTTATATTCATCATATCAAACAAATTTTTATCAGAATTGCCTAGTGATTGAAAATTAAGACAACATTTTCATTTGTTCTCTTTGGAACTTAATAAAAAATTTGCCAACTTATAAGGAAAATCATTTCATCAATATAAATGTCACCCCTGCTATTTGAGTCACAAATGTATTCATTTTGATTCTACACAGATGTATATCTGATTATTTCCTTAAATTTCCCAGCATCAACATATTGAAACTCACATTATTTTAATATAATGCTATATTACAGCTATCATATGATAATCGTATTAAGAACTGCTCTCCTTTTATATCACCGTTTCGTTACAGAGAGGATACTTCCATATACGTATGCATGTATGTATATATATGTATATATACATATTTACATTTGTAGGTAGTTATATAATTGATAAATTTTGGTTGCAAAATATAAAGGAGGCATTAAAAATGTCTGCCATATAAAGGATATTTTTTAATGTTATAGGTATGAGAATTATTGCTACAAAGAATAAAAAATTGTGATAAGTTCCCTTTTTAGAGTTATGTACATGGCTAATTCGACAGACTGTATAATAATGCTATGTTCCTTGGGATAAAAACTCAGAAGACTTACATTCAGTTCATTAAGATAATGGGATAGACTCATTTGTTTGTCCAATCTATAATTTCTCCCTAATTTTCTATCTGGGTGTCTACTCTAGGATTTCTGGTAATTGCACCAAAGGTCCTGTAAGCAATCAGAGAGGAGAACTTCCTTTGTGTTTGCGGAAGGGGTGAATGTCATCACCTGGTGAACCTTGAGGACTTTCCTAACTATCAGAGATCTTCACAACTTGTCTATTCCATGCCAAAAAATTGGGGAAGCTTGTTATATGGTGGCTAAAGTTAAATATCTTATCCTAATTTGTTTTCTCTCAGAAACCAGATATTTTCTTTAAAGCACTAAACATTGTCTGAAAACCATCCCATATGTGTTTATTTGTTAACTATGCTTCTCTCCCTTCTAGATTTCTTACTTCATAAGAGTAAGGATCAATATTGTTATCCTCACTGCTGTATCCCAGACCCTAGAATGGAACTTGAGGCACAAGAAATATTTTCTGAAAAAAACTAATAGACTCCCAGCAGCAATATGATATTCTCGTTATAAAAATATTCATTTTTTACAGAAATGAATATTTTGATGGTCAAAGAACTACCTTCAACTGCCTGAGACAGGCAGCATTCCTGCTGAGATTTTCTTACCTATAATATCTATAGTCTTGAACATAGCATATGGTTCTGCCTCAAAGAAAGTCCTCATTTGATATCTAGTGAGGGAATTTACTCTCCTCTACTCCAATTCCAGTTGAGGTCTCTGTCAGCCATGAAAAGAGACAATCACACCATGAATGAGTTCACCACAGACCCTACTTTGCAATTGATCTTATTTGTGTGTAATCTGTGACTGTGGGGGGAAATGTCACTCTCATCACGCTTATCTGTAATGATTCCAGGCTTCAAACAACCATGCGTTTTTTCATTGGTAATCTCTCTTTCCCAGAACTCTGGTATTCCTGTCTATACTCCAAAGATACTGGTGACCTGTGTCTCTGAAGATAAGATCATCTCCTTGGCTGGCTGCACAACTCAGTTCTTCTTCTCTGCTGGGCTGGCCTATAGTGAGTGTTACCTGTTGGCTGCCATGGCTTATGACTGCTATGTGGCCATTTCCAACCTGCTGCTTTATATTCAAGCCATGTCAAAGAAATTGTGCATCTGTTTAGTGATATATTCCTACACTGGAGGCTTCATCAATGCAATAATACTGACCAGCAAGACATTTACACTGGAGTTTTGTGGTGACAATGTCACTGATGATTTTTTCTGTGATATCTCACCCTTGGTGAAGTTAAAATGTGATGTGAGAGAGAGCTACCAGGCAGTGCTGTTCTTCCTCCTGGCCTCCAATATCATTGCCCCCATTGTGCTCATACTGGCCTCCTACCTCTTCATCACTGCCACCATCTTGAGGAGCCCCTCCACACAACGCCTCCTCATAGTCTTCTCCACCTGCTCCTCCCACTTGATTTCTGTCATCTTCCACTATGGTTTTATTCTCTACATCTACTCGCACCCAAGTTCTAGCTATTCCCTTGAGAGGGACAAATTGGGTTCTACATTTTATGCTGTGGTCTTCCCCATGCTGAACCCCAAGATTTACAGTCTGCAGAATAAAGAGGTGAAAAAAGGTCTGAAAACTCTTCAAGTTAACACAATCTAAAGTCTAAATTGACATAAATTTTTAAATCAGTACTGTGAAGTAATGGACAAACTTCAGCAGATTTTGGTACTAAGGTTAAAAAATCGTTTTTTCTAGTAAAGTAAATCCACTGAAAATATTTTGCTTCTTTGTTTTGTTTTAGTGATCTTACTCTAATATGTGCCATAGAATATAGATCCAGAGTAGTATTACTATAGTTTTTTATAAGAGCACTATTTTGATATATACCCCATATCCTTCTAGTCAATTATTCACAAGTATACTTTGATGATAGAAGAATAAAGAATGCTAAGAATTTTGTGATGAAAATGAGAGGGGTGTGAGGAATTAGAAAATAAATGCAAGTGAAAAGAATGATCAGAAATAGAACTAATACATATAGTGAAATACATGCAATGAATCTTAAATTTTCAATTAAGGTTAATTTTGTAAAAGTGTTCATTTCAGAAAAAACTATAAGTCTCCAATACCCAAGTTCTAACTACAAAATTTCAAGATTCTTTTTTGTAAAATGTAACTGATAATTCTAAACTTGCAGTACTTGAGAGAGTATTGAATAAAATATGTACTAAAAATATGCTAGGAGTCATTTATTAGAGCTTCCAGCTTTTTTGTAAGTTATGCTGGTGGACAAAAGCAAGCATTATATCAAGAATACAGTGGGGAATTTTCCTTTGTTTCATTTTATTCCTCTTCTTCTTACTTTCCCCAGAGGGGTTATATACAGAGGCATGCCATGTAGGAGAGCATTGCACAAGGCCCATTGTATGAGGGAGGTATCACTTTTTAGATTGAAACACACTGTCCTAGATGAGACATCATTCTGTGGTTTTAGAACAATATTTTTATAGTCTAAACAACTCTTACACACTTTGCCTAATGTTTGCTAATTTAGAAGGCACAAAGCTTAGACAGATATTTTCTATATAGTCAATTTGATCTTTATAAAGGAATTTGAAGAGGACAATTTACTTAAAAAACTTATTTTAAATAATCAGTTTTAATAACTTGAACAAATTTCCCACAGTCTACCCATTCCATATTTTCTTCTTATCCTATACAGTTTGCTTCCCAAGCTTCAAAGTCAAATTACGCACACACAAAACCTCTAAATATATTTTTCTGTTTCCAAAAACTCTCAATGAGAAACAAAATGATAAATTTTGAGGAAAAGCTAATAATGCAAAGTGGCAACACACCATCCTGCAGAATATCACCAACCAAATAGTATAGCTTTAAAATATTTTATATCATATCAAAATACTAAAAACCAAAGAGTAGTTTTCTTGATATTTCATTGTTCTATGTATAATTTGCTGAATTTAATTAAACTGTTGCTAGAGATGTATATAAGTCAATAATTTTGTAAGTGCCATGAGATCATTTAGCAAAAAGAACAAAGGTGTCATTTCATCTCTGTGGTTTTATCGTATGTATTGTTTTTCTAAAAGCCTCTTTGACATATTTGTTCCTCATGGTATATATGAGAGGATTGAGCAATGGGTTCACTACAGTATAGAACAGGGCATCCACTTTCTCTTTCTCCAGGAAATAGGCGGAGGCATGTCTTGAATACATGAAGAGCATGGATCCATAGAAGAGCATGACTGAGATCAGGTAGGAAGCACAGGTGAAGAAGGCCTTGTGCCTTCCAGAAGCACAGTGGATCCTCAGAATAGCCAGGAGGATGTTGAAATAAGAAATCAGGGTGGCAAGGATGTTGGAGAGGACTGTGACACCCACCACACCCAGAAGGACTTTTTCAAAGACCTGGATGTCTGTACAGGACATTTTTACCAATGGTGGTGCATCACAGAAAAAGTGGCCAATGATATTTTTACTACAGAAACTCAAGTGTAAAAGTGTAAAGTGTTGGCAGTATATGCTGTATCATTTAAGACCCCTCCTATGTAGGCACCAGCAAGAGTCCAGTACAGAGAGAACTGGACATGGTACCTGAATAGAGCAATAGGCTACAAATTGCCATGCGGCGGTCATACGCCATGACTGCTAGGAGATAGCACTCATGTAGGCTACAACAGAGGAAAAAAAAAAAAACAACAACTGGGCCCCAGATCCAGACAAGAAATGTCTTTATCTTCTGAGACACAATTAGCCAGGATTTGGGGAGTATACACAGATGTGTACTAGAAGTCCAGGAAAGAAAGTTTGTCAATGAAAAAGTACATGGGTGTGTGCAGGAGGGAATCAATCTTGATTAAGATAACCAGGGTCATGTTCCCTGACAAAGTTAAGAAGTAGAGAGTCAGAAATATACCAAATAGAATCAACTGCAGCCTGGGGTCTGCAGAGAAGCCCACCAAGATTAATTCAGTCAGGATAGTGTGATTTTCCACTTCCATTTCCATAGAGGGGCACACCTTTTTAAGACCATGAGAAAAATAGTCATTCAGTGACTCTCTATTGTATGGAGTAAACAAGGGTTTTGATTATGTCAGAAATTACTTACACACTTGTGGGTTTGTAGCTTTATTATCTAAAATTACAGAACTTCAGTCTGTGATTTGGGGATACCACCAGAATTGGGATCAGAATCTAGATTTAAAAGGAGGGCTTTTAACTTATTAACTGTTTAATGCAGAGCCAAATCCCTTATTTTCATCATACAGCTGAGAATAATGAAGTTTATTAAAGTTACTTACCACTTCTTGACTGGTCATGCTATTGAGTATAGAAGACACACAAGAAAGCAGCAGCCCAATATTTGGCAATTACTGGTACTCAAAATGTCAGAACCTTTTCACATATATTGAGAAGTTTTTATTGCCTGGCATTTTTCAGATATTTATAAAAATATGAATACATTGCCAATGTTCCTACTATTATTTGTAAAAATATAAAAAATTATATATTATTCAATATAGGCAAGTTATTATTATGTGTTTTACCTATTCCACTAAATCTTGAAAAAAATCTTATAAGATTCTTATGATTATGATTCTCTTGTTATACTGGATGAAACTGAAGCACAGTGAGTGGTTTCTCTTTTTTTCAGGTTTAACAATTTACTTTATTTTTCTTGCATAAAAGATCAATATTGTACCCACAGGAGACTCAGTTTCTCGTGATGTATTTTCTGGAATGGGTTTTTAATAAGACAGTCAGTGCCCCAGGAATGAGCCTCCCTGGCACCAAGGGAATACTACCAAGCATCATCTAGCAATGCAACTTGAAAAAGACCTTGACCAAAATGTAGAAAAGTTAAAGACAAATTAATTTATATGTCTAAGAGTTTTCAAAGTGAGGCTGGAGTTCATTCTGGAGGTTATGCTTATGCACTCCTCTGCAGGATCTCATTGACTGCCAAATTACACAGTACCCCAAATAGCAGGGCTCCTGAGGTTCTGGAGACACACAGGCACTATGGTCAGGGCAGATAGCTCATGAGTTTGTTGCCTTGCCAGTGGGCCCTTCTTTGGGGTTTGTGTTCCCCAGTATGACAGAATCAGACTCAGTTGTGGTTTCTCTTCACATGGCTCTTTGTTCCCTTCTATTTGAACCTATAGTTGATGCTGGTGTTGGTATGTGTATGTCCAGGAGACTTGAATATTTGGATTGTCCATATGCCAGCTGGGTCCTGAGCATCAATGGAGTTTCAGCACCTCCTCTCCTGTTCATTGGACATACCCAGGAGAGCTAACAGGTGATGATGGACAACAACCATACCAAGGAACTGAGAAAGCCTACAACTGCAAGCAAGAGAGTCCCATCCATTGGCTGTATGGGACTGAAGCCCCTTCTCAATGAGAGGTGGAGTGGGCATTACCATCCCAGAATCCTCAGGATTGGGGAATGATCTATGAACCAAGTAGACTTACAGGTATTCTACTATAGACTTATTGTGATTCCACCAATGGAAGAACTTGTATCATTGATGTGGATGCAGTGGCCACTGGAGATTGTGAGGTGAGGGGGAAGGATAAAAGGTGTAATATGGGGGCATTTTCAGGGCTTGGGAATTGTCCTGAATGACTTTGCAATGACAGATACCAGCCATTATATATCTTGCCATAACCTACAGAATTGTGTGGGAGAGAGTGTAAACTACAATCCATGCTTAGTGGCAATGCTCCAAAATGTGTTCATCACTTGCAATGAATATACCATTGCAATGAAGGAAGTAGTTAATGGGGGCAAATGTGGGTGGGGTGGGGAGCGTGGCATATGGAAATCCCCTATATTTTTTATGTAACATTTATGTAATCTAAATATCTTTTCTAAAAAAATGAAAAGTTATTTTAAAAAAATCATAATAAGATGGTCAGTGGATTCCTGACAGAGAGACTTGGTGACCATGGTCTATTTCCATAGGTGGGAGAAATATAGCTGTAAGTCTTGAAGATGTCATTGAATGGCCTTGGCAAAGTTGCCCAGAGTGACCGTACAGGCCCTGGCTTAGGTGTAGCAATCCTCAATACTGGCCACATCTGCACCTTCATAGGCCAAAACAATGCCTGTGCCTCTAGGGGTGGGGATGAGGCTGCACCTTCATGGGACCCCGGCATTGCCTCACAATGCAAGAGAAGGTGTGGGACTTGATGACCATGTTCCTGCCGTAGTACAACTGCACAAGGACAAAGGAGGGCTTGGCCATATTGATGGCCCCAAAGATGGTGGAGGATACCTCATTGGAGCTCCTGACTCCCAGATTGGCAAGATCATCCTACTACCCTGTAGGAACAAAGGCATTGAACCTGGTCCACTGGCCAGCCAGGGCCTGCTTTAGTCCAGTCATAATTTTCAAAACCTCTTCCTTGAAGTACAGTTGCAAGATCAGAGAGCTAGTAAATACAGAACTGGTGTTTCAACAAAGAATTTTAATAAACTAGGACTCATGCTGTCAGTAGTTAAGCCATTTTCCTCACTTACAGGTTAATTTTCTCTCTCCTAGCTAAGGCAATGCTGAAAGACTTCTGACAATCTGAACTTCTTTTTTTACTAACAGTAGCTTTACAAAATATTTTCCTTAAGAGTGCTTTGTTTTCCAGTGTCCTCTACTTGTTTTATTTTTACATGTATAGTTGGGGCATTTTTTGATACCATGGATGATGTACATTAGGAAAAACCCAATTTTTTAAGTGAAGGCATTAAGAAAGCATGAATCCTTCAAAGTTTATGTCCTGTAACTCAAAAATTCTCCAGAGAAACAAAAGGAGGAAAGGAGGGGGCATCTAGGTGAAAACAATATCATTATCAAATTAGAGCTGTTGGTCTCAGTATCCATCTGACATTCACCTGGATGATAATAACAATGAGAGGAAGCTGAAACCAAGAAAGGATTGTGATTTTTTTTCAGTGTTTAAAACATTTACGCATGAGCTCAACTGCAGATAATGATGTACCTGAAATGAAATCCAAACTCTCTGACTTGAGGTCTATGGTTCAGGCTTGTCAGAAAATGAGATGTGGATGTATAAATTTTTTCAGATATAATGATAATGTTTCCAGAGGATGAGACATGAGTGTTGACATCAGTAAAAGTGGCCTGGAATCCTGAAAGGTATTGCATTCTTCTAACTGTTAAAATATGTGGGATCCTGTCTCATAAGCACCTAGAGTACAGATGCTTTAGCACTGAAGTCAAGGTTCTTTTTGACATGGATTCAACTTCCCTTTACAATCTTCCATCTCTTAACTGACTTCATTTACTCAGGATTTCAACCAAACTGGATTACTCACTTGATCCGGTTCCCCATAATAATACTGCACAACTTGGGATTGTCACAGTTAGATATATAGCACTGTGCTATCACCATTTGTATGTTAAGTCTTTTTCTGAATCTCCTCAAGATTGAAATCATATTATATTGGCAGTAGTTTATGATTATGGTTTACAGGATGTACAGAATTTTGGGTTATAAAGTCACTGTGTCAATGGTTACACAAAACTTTTTCTGCCACATGCTCATTTGTTTATACAAGAAAATATAGATCTGGGACTTATTAAGCCCATTTTAATATAATGTGGGCAAAACTAGAAATGTCTGGACAAAGCCAATTAGTGTAATTCTTGTTATGTTTCTGAAGTAAAAAACTTATAAATTTTCTGTTCCATTGCTCAATTAGTCTTATCAGAGGGAAAAATATTTTAATGAGACCTCAAAAAATAACATGCATTTATACACATGGCATCTCAATGTATGGGTAGAGAGAGAGGAGAGAACATTCCCATCTGAATAAATACCATGTATCAGAGTACTTATATGGGATAGAGCTGGGAGAGTTCAAGGCAAAATGTCAAAAAATTTTTTTTTAATATTTTTCATTTTTTAAATATCCATATCTTTTAAATTTAGTGTATTTTTAGTTTTTTTAAATTTCTATGTATTTTATTTCTTATATTTAAACTTATAATTATTGTTTCATTTTCCTATTAATTGCATTTGGTTATTATAATGGCTTCATTTTTGAGGAAGCTTTGGATCACAGAAAGGTTACAACTGGAGAGGGGGAGTATCATTGGTGTGGGGTGTCAGTGATGGGGGATGCATGGCAGCAAGTTCACCTGAGCACACATAAAAGTTATATAAAAATATTCAAATGTTCATGGGTCATCGTCACAGTGGGTGGATACCCACACAATAACTAAGAGAATATTGAATTCCTATCCTGGAGAGCTCTGCCCCATTCTCTAAGGGAACAGCAACAGGCCCCCAATTGCAGGGGCAGTGACTGGGGAAGGAGCATGATCCACTGATGGGCCTTTGATATTGATGACTGGTTTTATGAGCCTTTGCTCTTGAAATTGAAACTTTGCCTATTGTTATGGGGTGCCTAAAGGTTGCTTCATGGGAGCCTCCTTGTTGCTCAAATGTGGCCTCTCTCTAAGCCAAACTCAATATATGAATGTACTACCTTTCCCCCAGCATGGGACATTAGTCCTGGGGATGAGCACCAAGGGATTGCTACCAAGCACCAACTAGCAATAAAACTGAAAAAGACCTCAAATAAAAGGAGGAAAAGGTAAATACACATGAGTTTATATGGCTAAGAGGCTTCAAAGTGAGTCGGGAGGTCATCCCAGAGACAACACTTAAGCACATCTCAGCAGGATCTTATAGACTTCCAAAGTGGATACTACCCCAAATAGTGGGGCTCCTGAGTGCTCTGGAGACATCCAAGTCCTATGGTCAGGGTGGATATCTCTGGAGTTTGGCACCTTGCCAATGGGCCATACCTTGGAATTTGTGCTTCTGAGAATGACAGAGTTAGACTCAATTATGTCTTCCTTGCACATGCCTCATCTGACCATTCTATTTAAACCTATAATTGGTGCTGGAGTTTGTAGGCGTATGCCAAGAGACTCGCGTTTTGGGGCTGTTCATGTGCCATCTGGACTTGTAACCTCAGCGGAGTTACAACACCTACTCTACAGCTAATTGGACTCACCCAGGATAACTGGTGGGGAGATGATGATGGACAACGACTGTCCCAGGGAACGGAGAGAGCCTGCAGCTGCAGGGAGGGTAGCCTTTCATCTTCCCCATGGGATATAAGTCCCCTCTCAATTGGAGGTGGAGGGCACGTCACCATTCCAAAATCCTTAGGATTCGGGAAAGAGCTATGGACTAGAGTGGTCTTAGTAGTATTCTACTATAGACATATTGTGATTCAAGCTATGGAAGAAATTACAACATTGATGTGGAGCCAGTGGCCACTGAAGGCTCTGTGGGCAGGGATAGGGAAAAACAGTTGTAGTACAGGGGCTTTTATGGGACTTGGGAATTGTCCTGAGTGATGTTGCAATGATACATATAGGCCATTTTATATCATCACATAACATGCAGAACTGTGTGGGAGAGAGTATAGACTGCAATGTGAATTATGGTCCATGCTTAATGGCATTGCCCCAAGATGCATTTCTCAATTGCATTGAATGTGCCACAGTAATGAAGCAAGTTTATGTGGGAGAGTGTGGGAGGTGTGGGGAGTGGGGCACATGGGAATCCCTATATTTTTGTGTAACATTTATGTAATCTAAGTATCTTTTAAAAAATAGAAAATAAATAAAAATATAATGAATAATTATATAAAAGTATGGTGGAGCTAGGTACAAACTGCCACTTTGCTGAACTCATTTATTAGATGAAGTAGCTTTTTCGTGGATGCTTCAGGATTTTCTAAGTACAGTATCATGTCATCAACAAACAGTGAGAGTTTTAGTTCCTCATTTCCTAATTGGATGCGTTTAATGATTTTTGTTGTCTAATTGCCCTAGCTATAACTTCTAGCACAATATTGAATAACAGTGATGACAGTCGGCATCCTTGTCTTGTTCCTGATCTTTGAGGAGAGCTTTCAACATTTCCCCATTGAGTACGATGTTGGCTGTGGGTTTTGCATATATGCCTTTTATCATATTGAGGAATTTTCCTTCTTTTCCTATCTTTTGAAGTGTTTTTATCAAAAAGGATGCAGGATTTTGTCAAATGCATTTTCGGATTCTATTGAGATGATCATGTGTTTTTTTCCCTTCAATTTGTTAATTTGGTGTATTACATTCATTGATTTTCTTATGTTGAACCAGCCGTGCATACCAGGAGTAAATCCCACTTGGTCATGATGTATAAGTCTTTTGATATGCTGTTGGATTCGATTTGCAAGTATTTGGGTGAGAATTTTTGCATCTATGTTCATTAGATTGATTAGTCTACAATTTTCTTTTCTTGTAGAATCTTTATCAGGCTTTGGTATTAGGGTGATGTTGGCTTCATAAAATGTATTGTGTAATTTTCACTCCTCTTCAATTTTTTGGAAGA
>JAQZBX010101229.1:0-11274 GCA_029593785.1 Cabassous unicinctus
GCTTCCCCAGTTAGGTCTTTGATTTTAGCTCTTTCTCCTTTTTATTTTTATTTTTTTTTAAGATTTATTTTATTTATTTATTTCTGCCCACCCCCTCATTGTTTGCATTTGCTGTGTCTGTTCATCTTCTTTATTTCTTTAGAAGGCACCAGGAACTGAACCCAGGACCTTCGATGTGGGAGGAAGGTGCCTAATCTCTTAAGCCACCTCCATTCCCTGCTTTATTGTTTCTCTTATGTTTTTCCTCTTGTGTCTCTTGTTGTGTCAGCTTGCCATACCTACCCATCATGCCAGCTTGTTGTCGTCTTTAGGAGGCAGTAAGAACCAAACCACAGACCTTCCTTGTGGGAGGCGGGAGCCCATTAGCTTGAGCCACATCCGCTTCCCTCTTCTTTTTTAATGTAAGCATTTAGGGCTATAAATTTTCCTCTAAGCACTGCCTTTGCTGCATCCCATAAGTTTAGATATGTTCTGTTCTTGTTTTCATTCATCTCAATGTATTTATTGATTTCCCTTGCAATTTTTTCTTTGACCCACTGATCGTTTAAGAGTGTGTTATTTAACTTCCATCCATTTTTGGATTTTCCAGTTCTCCAACTGTTCTTGATTTCTAACTTGATTCCATTAGGGTCAGAGAGGATGCTTTGTGTAATTTCAAACTTTAAAAATTTATGGAGACTTGTTTTGTGACCCACCCATGTGGTCTATCTTGGAAAATGATGCACATGCACTTGAGAAGAATATATATCCTGCTTTTTGGCAGTGCAATGTTTCGTATATGCCTGTTAGGTTTAGTTCATTTATCATATTATTCAAGTTCTCTGTTTCCTTATTGATCGTCTGTCTAGATGTTCTATCTATTGATGAGAGGATGTGTTGAAGTCTCCAACTATCATTGTAGAAGTGTCGACAACTAATTCTAGACTTTTAGAATAACCAATGAATTGATTAGATTAGATTTTTTCAGTTCATCTTCATCTTAATTTGCCCTGGATATGTGGTACAATTTTTAAGATTGTACTTTTTTGTAATTATTTCACCTCCAGGAGAAAACTTCTTTTCCTCTGTTCCTTCTCTGGGAAACTTGATCTGTTCTATTTGTGTTTGTGCAGAATTTTCTTCCCAGCTAGTATGATTTGTTTAAATTCTCTCCCTCACTCAGTGCCTGTGGTGGTTTGAGTCTTTTGTGGACCCCAGAGAATCCTGTTCTTACACTAAACTCATTCCTGTGCCTGTAACCCTTTTGAAGATGGGATCTTTTGATCAGATTCTGTTAAAGGGGCTTTCAATTAGATCACTTTTGATTAGATGACTTCAATTAAGGGGCTTTGATTAGATTGTGGAACCCAGGGTCTTTCTCCTCTTACTAGAGTCTTTTATAAACAGATGTCTAAAAAGCTGCAGACACAGGGAAAAACACTGCAGTGACAGAGAGAAGCTTCCAGAAATTAACAAACCCAAAAGAGTGAAAAGCCACAGATGGAGCAACCTGAAGTAGAAGTAGCAATGAGGTCCAGAGGAGAGGGGAGAGATGAGGGATAAGTGGATGCCACCATGTGCCTAATCACCCACAGATGAGCTTGGGGAGAAAATGAGCCTGTGGGAGAAGGCAGAGACCAGCAGAGTTGCCATTGTGCTTTGTCACATGGCAGGAGTCCAGGATTGCCAGCAGCCAACCTTCCGTGAGACAGCATCTCTGACAATGCCATGAGTTGGACATGTTCACAACCTTGGACCTATAAGTATTTAACCTAATAAATTCCCATTGTAAAAGTCAATCCATTTCTGGTATATTGCATTGGCAGCCTTTAGCAAACTAAAACAGTGTCCCATTTTCCTTACTCTTTTCAGTTCTGGGACACTCCTGTCTTTCAGCATTTCAGTTTAACCCCCGCCCCTTTTCTTTTTATTTCTTCCCTATTAAGGGTATCCTGCCCCCGTGAGACAGATGGGATTATTCCAAAAAGGTAGGTCACTCCAGAAAAGTCCTTTCGTGTTTAGGTGAGCCGGTCAACAGAGAGTGGATTGAGTGAGTATAGCACTTTTATTGCTGTTTGGCTGTCTGGCTGTCTATCTCATTTCCTTCCTCCTGTGGGCCCTTTCATATGCAGCTCTCCTCAGTGGCTTGTGTTCTGCCCTGGGTCTCTGTGGACTTGAGTCCCTGTGCCTGGGTATACATGGGGCTCCAGGTCACTGCTGTGGGCTCTGTAAGTCTGTGTCCCTGGTGGGAGGTGGGAGGGATCCAGGCCACTGTCTCTGAGCACCAACCAAGCTGTGCAGGACTGAATGAGGGGGAGGCAGCAGACCAGAGGGTCTGGGGCAGAAGTTTCCTACCTGATATTTTTCTTTTTCTTCAATGTAGTGTTTGTGGAGTCCTCCAGTCTCCACCATGCTCCAGAGTTCTAAGAAAGTGGGATTTGTCCTTTTATTCTCTCAGTCTTTGGGAAGGTTTTCTCAAGGGCTGTCATTGATAATAAATTTGAAAGTTTTATGTTGCAGCAAAATATTTTGAAAAGACTAAATTCTGTGGAATTATTCATTTTATATTCAATATAATAGAAGGTTTAAAAATAACTTTAAAATATATCTTTTAAAATACCTGTTTCTGACGTTAGTGAGAGCCCTACATTGGGAGTCAGGAAACCTGCATTCCATGCTTATTTTGCATACTCATCCTAGATAAACCTTGATCTTTAATTGACTCATAGAACCAACCTCTTGCAGTGTTGGGACCATGCGAGATGTGTGAAAGCCCTTTGAAAAATGCTGTTCAAGTGTAATGTGTTCATAACAAAATACATTAGATGATGGTTTTAAAACAATTCTTACTTTAAAGCAGGGGTTCTTAACAAGAGATCTGTGAGCTTGAATTGAAATTCAAAAAAACATTATTCTTGTGGGGAAGTGTTGGTGCGGGTGTGATATATTTATTATGTAATACACAGTATAGTATGGACTTAGTAAGGGGTCCATGGTTTTCACCTGACTGGCAAAGGGGTCCATGGAAGAAAAAAGGTCAAGAACCCTTGCATTAAAGGAGAGATTAGATAAGCAAAAACAAGTTAGCAGGTTAGTCATAATAAAATATCTAGGAGTTTCATTAAGTTATAGAGTTTTGGGGACTATTTTATAGTTACAATTACCGTATTTTCACCAGATATACTCAAAAATTGTGTGATAACCTCAGTTGTGGATACTAGCTCTCTCCTTTCCAACTGTACATCATCTCCAAATTATAACTCAATTCATCTACTGTTAGAAGCTTTCCTTGATTGGCCCTATCTGATTCTATTTACCAGTAGTGCCTTTTGAACTCATATTGTAGACGTCTCCTTAAATAGACACTTCTGTTAGTTTGTAAATGTACCTGTCTTAGCTTTCTAGGGCTTCCATAACAAAGTAGCACAAACTGAGTGGCTTAAAGTAACAGAAATTTACTGTGTCACAGATCTAGAGATTAGAAGTCCTAAATTTAGGTGTTGGTAGGGACATGCATCGTGTTAAACCTGTAGGAGAGAGTCTGTTCCCTGCTTCTTTCTCTTGGCTTCTGGAGGTGGCTTGCCAGAAATCCATGGCATTCTCTGCCTCAGTCATCACACAGCTTTTTCCCTTGTGTATCTCTCACTGTGTCCAATTTTCCTTCTTATGACGACACCAGTAATATTAGATTAGGGCCCACGTAAATCCAGTTTTGTCTCATCTTAACCAATAACATCTTCAAAGATCATAGTTCCAAACAGTGTCACATTCATGGGACTGAGGGTTAGGACTTGAACATATATTTTAGTGGACTCAGTTCAATCCATAAGACTACTATTCCTCAGTATGTGCCTGTATTTTTCTTTGTATTCAGTTAGCTTGAATTAAGTGCTCAATAAATTCTTTGATAAGTCTTATTTCTTTAATCAGGGATATTTCTTCTTGAAATTTTCCTTCTTCTCTTAATGTATAATCTTGTCAACAGGGAAAACTTACAAGTTAAAATGAAATCTCTTTAAGAAAATAATTTGCTAATTATTTTGCTAATCACTTCTTAATAAAACCTACTTATGTAAACATCTGGTTAAAGGCCCTTGGCTTCTAATTTCCTATGCATAGATAAATTCTCATGAATTCCAAAATCATTGAGTTGATTCCATGTGCATGGGCAGGGTAAGTGATATAGCTGACTGACTGGCTTAATTTTCATGTTTTTTTTCCTTTCATAATTTCAACACTGCTAAGGTTGGGGATACAATAGTGGTAGAACAAAAATGCCCATGACTTTATAAAATATGATAGAGATATATATTAATCAAGTATTAGTAAGTAATAACCCTGCCATAGTACTTTATTATGCTATACTATAATTATTGGAACATTGACATATCCATCTTCTAGCCTGTATACATCATTTCAGGGGGGATATTGACTTTTGGCATTAAATCTAAGCTCTGACTAAACGATTAACTAGAAAACAGATACATGTATCAATTTAGATTAGGTTTAGCTCTGTGTAATAGAAAAAATATATATGGTTTAAAAGTTAATTTAAATTTCAATAAGATGATGCCAGAGGATGCAATCTGGGATAGATGTAGCACAGGCTTCCACCAGTGGTTCAACAGTCACTAAGACACAGGCTCTAGAATTTCTCTTCTATCCTTAGAGTGTGAGTTTTATTTTCAAAGTCCTCATGATGGTGCTGGCATTCCTGGTCTTTCAATGTTTTAGGGCAACAGCGCAAACAATTTTTAAAAAGTACTTTCTCTCCTACTGAATCATGTTTATTTCAAAAAGCTTTAGGTCCACATAGTAGTTTGACTTGAATTTCATTGGCTAAAACCAAAAAGACACATCTAGCTGCAAGATAGGATGGAACATGTATAGGTTTTAAGTTTGGAGCATTGCTATATCTCATAAAATCAGAGATTTTTACTCAGAGAGAAGGGGAGAATGCATTTTGGGGTAGTCATCTAGCAGTCTGCTATGATACATAATAAATATTTGTTGGATGCCGAAATGAGTACCTTCAAACACAAGAGGGACTGAGAAAAAGTGGACTCATGGGCATAATTATACCGAATGTTGGGGGAAAAGAAGCTAGGGAAATACTCCACTTTTTATGTCCAAAAGATAAATTTTTTAAAGGCAATAGGAATCTAACAATGAGAAATAAGTTGAATTCTGCAGGATTAGAATTTCATAGCTTTCCAGATCTCACCATCATATATGAATAAACAGTATGTTTTACACAGCTGAATATTTTTATCATTCTTGGAACAAGGCATAAATTTAATTCAAGTTCAGTTGCTCAATGTTAAAACATTTTTTAAAAATTTTTGTCAACTTTTAATTATGGATTTAGTGTTTAACTTCTTTCTCTTGAAGAATATGTCATTTCTATCTAGTATAAAATTTATTAGGGGCTAAGTGAATGTATATAAAATTTAGGAAAGATTTTTTGCTATTGAGGAGGATGGGAACAGGTTACATTTATATTTTTTATTTATTTCTATTCTTGCATAGCCAGTTTCTTTAATAGTATCATTTATATATTTTAAAAATTTATAATAGTGATGATATATTATTTGAAAAATTCTGACTTGAAATAATAAACATATTTTGTTGTTGAAAATGAATATCTTTTACAATTGGAGATATTTATGCAAACAATTAAATGTCTTGGCACTGCCTATTGACTGAATTTAAAACTGCTCTCCATAGGTACTTGCTTACATGTTCATATATATGTGAGTACATAGTGAATCATTTGTCTTAAAGGGAGTTTATGAATCCGTTTATCATTTAATATAGTAGTGTTGCACCATATTTCACTAAGTGGACATTTTTCTAAGGCATTGTGAAGAATAAATCTAGTCAAGGCAAAGAAAATAAGAGGCTATCTGCATGTTCAAAGTGAGAGATTACTGGTGGAAGCAGTCAGGATGGTGAAATTGGTCCAGCTCAGAATATATTTAAAAATGATAAAACATTCTTAAATTGCTGCCACTATTTTACTGTTTTATTTTTGTCTCTTGTCAAATTATTTCTTTATTCTGCTTCAATGAAGTTAGATATGCGGCAAACAATGTTACAAGATTTTCATGAAATAAAGATCCCTTTTCTGTAACTTTTTTCTTTGGTGCTTACTTATAATACAGAAAATTGCTTATTATTGAGCACAGATATCGGAACTCTAAACCAGGAGTTTGTGTTTGGTAGGTCCCGAGGGCAAATTCAATAAAGTAAGGTAATTTCATTTTTTAGTTATGTATAACTTAAATATTTTCATCAGTATTACTATTTAGCAAAATATGTACTAATTTCTAACAAAAACATACTCCTTTCTTACACCTAGGACTTCTTTCATGCTGCCAGAAACACCCAGTCTTTGTTTTTTAAAATGAATGAAAACGTTTTTTTCTTGCATATAATTGTAATAGATATAATTGGAAATGTTCACCTACCATCCTTGAGGTAATTTTAATGCTGTATTTAATTGGATCTTTTGATGGGAACAGAAGTTCCATTTGAATTTTTAAAAATATTTATGATGGTTTTATTTGTAATTTTAGCAGCTGGACTAATCTAATAAATAACTATACAGTCATTATGTAACATAGGAGCTCAATTATATAAGAAGTAGCATTATGTAGTGATTACAATCACATATGCTGGAGCCAGACTGTACATTAAACATGAGTAAAGTTTATCTTTTACATATATTCTATATGTTTTCCCTACCAAGACAAAAAAAAATCTGTATATTTTTTAAAATATTTTCAACAAACCTTGAAATAAAAAGCATTTTATGGTGTTAACCTTTGTATCACAAGAAGATGTAATTATTCTTTCTGTGTTCCATTTAATCAGCATTTGTATCAAAATAATTGCACACAGTTTTTAAAAAATACATTTTTTCAGCAGCACTCTTTCTATAGCAGCAAATTTTTCCCTCAGTTTATGCAGTCAAAAAGAAAAAGGAAGAATCTATGATATGCATTTATTCTTTTTTGTTGTTTTGTGTTTTTTTTTCTTTTTTATTCCTTTTGTTGCATTTATTCTTTATTTTTAACGGCTCAGGTCTGCCTTACTGAAACGGGAAAGCCCGCTGGGGTCGCTGCTGGTTTTAGGAATAAATGCTTCCTCTTCCTCTTCCTTAACATGATGCACTGGTTCAATTGATGGAATTCATATCAAGCCAACCTCGTTCAAAGGTTGTGGAAAGTTTAAATATAATTTGTTCAAGACTATATTAGATTGTACATCACAAACATTGTAAGAGTAGAAAATATTCTACACTTCAAAGAATGATACTCATCTATCAATGTGACAAAACGATGTACTTAGTGTTAGAGAGGTGGACATGAAAGTTATCAAATTATAGCATTTTGGACTTAAAAGGATTCATTAAAATGTATTTGCTAATCAGTAACCTCTTTTTGGCCCGTCAACAATTTTCAAATATAAAGATGATGAAATCTAAAATAATCAGTAGTTATTGACTTTGAATGTAATGGGTCCATGCTAAATAAATTTGATTTCTACAAAGTAATATAATTTAATTGGCTTTTCTGTTTTTTTTTGAACAGGGAATACAAGGACATTATTTTAAAAGTTGATGGAGTTAAAGAAATTGTATCCGTGTTTAAACAATCTTATGGAAATTATGGGAAGACTGCATTTATTTTTACCTCTGAACATGGAATGAAAGACAGGGGTTAGTCTGTCTTTAAGTAATAAGTAGTTTACAATTAAATTAGTGGTATGTGTCGCTTGCAAAGCATGTGGCGTGTGGGATTTAGGTGCTTTAATACATGCTGAGTGCTTTTTGGGATACCAAGCACATAATAACTGTCTGCTTAAAATGGCTTAACAGAAGACTGCTTTCATTTTAAGAATCTTTTTTTCTAACTACAAAAGGCATATATTTTCATTTAGAAAATGAGAAAATAGAGAAAGGTGTGGAGAAGAAAATAAACTTTACCCATAATTTAACTAATTAACTGTGACTTGTGTCAAAAGAAAGTGAAGTTTCGATGGTATTACTGAGGCATCTTGTCCCCACTTTAAGATTCCCAAGGCAAATGCATCGTGTGCACAGAGAGCAGCTAAGGCAAAGGGGAGGTTCGCGCTCGTGAGCAAGATTTCGCCTTTCCAAGGGCTTCTTTGGGCAAAGGTACGCCAGCCAGGGTATCCTGGTGGAAAAGTATCTAGAGACCTTGCTCTCCTCCCCAGACTAGACCTGGTCTAGGCAGCTAGCCCCAAGTATGGGTGCTCACTCCCCAAAGAAGCTCTCTCCTACCCTTTTTGCTTTAGGCATGTCTCTCACTCATGCCAGACTGGCCGGCAGGCTTCCAGCTTTTGCTGGGGGATCCCAGCTTCTGGACTCCTGTAACACCATCCTGCTGAATACATTCCATTTCAGTCAGTCTGCCTGCCTTTCTGCCTCCCTGTCTTCCTTCCATGTGTTGGGGCGAGGGAAAGAAATAGTGTGCAGATTGTAAACGTCCTAGATACCTCGTATGCCTAAATATTAGATTAGTTAGTGTATCAGGGTTGTTGTTTTTTCCGTTCTATCTTGATCATTTAACCATATTATCAAATAACCATGAAAGCATGATTTTCATGTCTGTATTACAGTACATTTGCACTCTGTACAATAGTAAACATTCTTTTCCTATTGCTTATCATGGTATATACTAGTCAGGATGGAATAATTTATGCCTTAGTGACAGATAGCCTAAAATACCTGTGGCTTAGCAAAATAAAGATTTATTTCTCAACGATTCTGCCTTCTTCAGTATGAGCTGACAGCAGGGCTCTGCTCATTGGAGTCACCCAGGCACCAAGTCTGAGCAGTTCCATCTCAACATACACTTTCACAGGTCCTGAAGCAGCGGGCGAGTGTGGCAAGTAGTGCATGAGCTCTTAAAACCTCTGCCCAGAAGTCACAGACGTCACCACTGCTCACACGTCATTGGCCAAAGCAGGGCACATGCCTAGCTTCAAATCGGAGGACTCAGTGTAGTCCTCCCCAGTGCCTGAGACAGGGGACAGAAATATCTGGCAAACATCACTAATTACTACAACATTTAGATTGTTTGCTCTTTTTCATTATTATAAATAATATTACAATAAACAGTCCCGCATATATGTCTTTAACCATAAGTATCATTTTTAGGATACACTCCTAGAATAAGGATGATCTACTTAGAGCATGTGAACATTCTGAACTACTTTTCATAATTGCACGGCTTGACTTAAAGCCTGAAGCAATTTACTTTCCAACCCTCTGTGTGGTGGTGACGGCCATCCTACTCTTCTCTTTCCAACAATGAACATCATCTTCTTTAATCCTTGTCATTTTGATAAGGGAAAATGTATCTTTTTTTTTTATTGCATTTTTAATTAACAGTGAGGAACATTTATTCTAAACTTTAATTTTTTCTCTGTATTGCCTATTTGTGTCTTTTGCCCCCTTTTTTATTAAGGCATTAGCATTTTTCTTACTGATATTTAAGAATTCTTTATATATTAAGGCTGTTAGCCCTTTGTTATAGTGTTTTTATTTCTTTGCGTTTTCATTTTGTTTGATTTTTTCACATACACAAATATTTAATTTTTGCGTAGCCAATTGATTGAGTTCTTTTGTTGTGACACGATTTGTGTTTAAAATTCTTACAATTTTAAAGTTATTAAATATCCTCCTATATTTTCCTAATTTTTTCATTTTTCAAACTTTTGGTTTTTTTCCTTCTTTAGAGAAGTTGTGTGTTTACAAAACAATCATGCATGAAATACAGGATTTCCATATGCTATCCCACCACCAGCACCTTGCATTGGTGTGGAACATTTGTCACAGTTGATGATAGCACATTTTTGTAATTGTACTTTTAATTAAAGTCCATGGTTTAACTTAGGGCTCGCTGTGTAGTGTAGTTCCATGGATTTTTTTTTTATTTTAATTTTTACCATATAAACAATCTAACATTTCCACTTTTAATCATATTCAGTTATAGTTTTCACTGCTGTTAGTAGTGTTCACAATATTGTGCTATCATCACCACCATCAATTACCAAAGCGTTTCCATCATTCCAAATAGGAACCCTGTGCATTTTAAGCCTTAACTTCCCATTCCCTATGCCCACTGAATCCCCTGCTAACCTATATTCTAGATTCTGACTCTATGAGTTTGCTTATTCTAATTGTTTAATATCAGTGAGATCATACAATATTTGTCCTTTTTTGCCTGGCTTATTTCATTCAACATAGTATCTTCAAGGTTCATCCATGTTGTCACATGTATCACAACTTCATTTCCTTTTACAGATGAATAATATTTCATCATATGTTTATGCCACATTTAATTTATCCATTCATCTTCTGATTTAACCCATTGGTTGTTTAAGAGTATGTTGTTTAATTTCCACATATTGGTGAATTTTCCCTTTGCTCCCTCTGTTACAGATTTCTAGCTTCATTCCATTGCGGTCAGAGAACATACATTGTATTATTTCAATATTTTTTAATTTATTGAGACTTTTTTTGTGACCTAACATATGGTCTGTATTAGTCAGTGAAAGGGGTGCTGATGCAAAATACCAGAAATCTGTTGGCTTTTATAAAGGGTACTTATTTGGGGTGAAAGCTTACAGTCACAAGGCTGTAAAGCATAAGTTACTTCCCTCACCAAGGTCTGTTGCCGCATGGAGCAAGATGGCTGCCAACGTTCAGCTTTCCTCTTCCTCTTAAGGCTCCGTGGTCCCAGCTTCTTCTAATATCAGCTGTAGGCTGGAACAAGTCTTGTCTCTCTCCCGGGGCTCATTTCTCTCTGGGTTCAGCTGCTCTGCTCTCTCCACAAGGCCAGCTGTAAACTGTCAGGCGAACAGTTCGTCTCTCTTCCCAGGGCTTCTGCCATTTCTAATGGAGCCTTCTCTATTTCCTCATGTATCTGCTTCTCTGTGTGCTTACTTCTCAGGCTCCAGGATCAAAACTCCATAACTGTTTCCTCTGCCATGTCATTTTCTCTGTGAGTCCACCAAGGGGGTGGGGACTCAACATCCTACTGACATGGCCCAATCAAAGCCTTAATCATAATTTAATCAAGTAAGAGTGAAATCTCTGAATCCAATACAATCTAATATACCCAGAGGAACATGCCAATTTACAAACATAATCCAATATCTATTTTTGGAATTCATAAATAATACCAAACTGCTACATTGTCTATCCGAGAATGATCCATTTTCACTCAAGAAAAATGTGCATTCTGTTTTCATTTGAGTACA
>JAQZBX010101230.1:0-11282 GCA_029593785.1 Cabassous unicinctus
TATGCATTTGATTTCACTCATTATCAATGTAAAAACACTGCTTTTATCTAATACTGTGCAAAAACACAGTTTTCTTCCGTTTAAAATTTAAGCAATATACTCATTTCATTTACAGTTTTGCACTTGTTTCCACCTACAATGAATATCAAAAGACTGCTTTTCTATGACAAAGTGCCAGGTCCTCACTTTCAAAATCTAAGTAATATTCTTGTTTCTTACAATGCTATACATGTGTTTTCAAATACAATCAACTTGAAAACACTACTTTTCCCTTACTTTGGCTGAATGCATAGAGTTCTTTGGTTTAGAAATCCAAAAAGGAAATTGCTTTCATTGGCTGATTTGCATGTGTATTCATTTACAAACAACTTCAAGACACTGGCTTCACCTAACTCTCTGTGAATGCAGTAGTTACTTCAAGTTTGAAAGGAACATAAAATTCTTGTTTGTTTGCTATGCGCTTGCTTTCACTCATTATAAATGTAGAAACAGTGCTTTTAATTTATTCCATGCCTAAACACTGGTTTCTTCAGTTTTCAAAACTAATCAATATATTCAATACATTGGCAGCTATGCACTTCTTTTCACTTAAAAATGCTTGGGAACACCATGCTTTGAATATGCCAAAGCTGCCGGTTTCTCACTTTGGAAATCTAAGTAAGAATCTAGTTACTTACAATGCTATAGATGTGTTTTCAATTACAATCCACTTGTAAACACTGCTTTTCCCTAACGTTGACTGAATGCATTGAGTTCTTTGCTTTAGAAAACTAAAAAAGAATCTTCTTTCATTGGCTGATTTTCATGTGTATTCAATTACAAACATGTTAAAGACACTGGTTTCACCTAAGTCTCTGTGAATGCAGTATTTACATCAAGTTTTAAAGGTAAGTAAATTTCTTTTCTGTTTGGCTGTTATGCCCTTGCTTACGCTCACATGTCAACACAAAGCTTTCACCTAAGGTTAGCCAATGCAGTGCTTTCTTCATTTTACAAAACTAATTAAGGTTTGTCTTTTATATATTGCTTTGTCTTTTTCCCTTAAATTCATCCTCAAAACTCTGGTTTCCCCTAACAGTCTGTGTATGCAGCAGTTAATTCAACGTTGAAAGTTAAGATACTGTTTGTTTGGCAGCTATGCCCTTGCTTTCACTCACTATCAATGTAAAAACAGTGCTTTTACCTAATACTATGCCAAAACACTGGTTTCTTCAGTTTTCAAGACTAAGCAATATGCTCATTACATTGAGAGCTATGTACTTATTCTCATTTATAATGAATGTCAAAACACCACTTGCAATATGCCTTAATCTGCCGGTTCCTCACTTTCAAAATCTAAGTAAGATTCTTGTTTATTACAATGCTATAGATGTGTTTTCAATTACAATCCAACTGAAAAACTGCTTTTCCCTAATGTGGGTTGAATGCATTGAGTTCTTTGCTTTAGAAACCCAAAAAATAAACTTGTTTCATTGGCTGATTTGCCTGTGTATTAATTTACAAAAATTTCAAGACACTGGTTTCACCTATCTCTGGGAATGCAGTAGTTACTTCAAGTTTGAAAGGAAAGTATAATTCTTGTTTGTTTGGCTGCTATGCCCCTGATTTCACTCACATGTATTCACACAGCTTTGCATAAGCCTAAGCCAAGGCAATGGTTTTATTACTTTACAAAACCAAATAATATTTGTCTTTTATTTGCTGCTATGCTGGTGTTTTGACTTAAATTCATCTTCAAAACACTGGTTTCCCATAACAGTCTGTGAATGCAGCAGTTAATTCAACTCTGAAAGTTAAGTATGTTACTTGTTCTTCTGTGCTATGCACTTGCTTTCACTGATTATCAATGTAAAAAAAGTGCTTTTACCTAATACTATGCGAAAACACTGTTATCACCAGTTTTCAAAACTAAGCAATATACTCATACATTGGCAGCTCTGCACTTGTTTTCACTTACAATGAATGTCAAAACACTGCTTTTATGATGCTAAAGCTGCCGATCCGATCTTTCAAAATCTAAGAAAGAGTACGGTTTTTTACAATGCTATACAAGTGTTTTCAATTGCAATCAACCTGGAAACACTGCTTTTCCCAAAGTTGGCTGAATGCATTGAGTTCTTTGCTTTGGAAAATCAAAAAAGAAACTTCTTTAATTGGCTGATATGCATGTATATTTATTTAAAAACAACTCAAAGACACTAATTTCACCTACCTCTGTGTGAATGCAGTAGTTATTTCAAGTTTGAAAGTTTAGTTAGATTCCTGTTTGCTTGGATGTTATGCATTTGCTTTCACAAACATGTCAACACACAGATTCTGCCTAAGGCTAAGCCAAAGCAGTGATTTTTTCACTACCGATCTAAATAAGTTTTGCCTTTTATTTGCTGCTATGCTTGTGTTTTCACTTAAATAAATCTTCAAAACACTGGTTTCCCGTAACAGGCTGTGAATGTAGCAGTTAATTCAACTTTGAAAGTTAAGTAAGATACTTGTTTGTTTGGCTGCTATGAGCTTTCTTTCACTCAGAATCAATGTTAAATCGCTGCTTTTACTTAATACTATGCCAAAACACAGGTTTCTTCAGTTTTCAAAACTTCACAATATACTCATTACATTGTAAGCTATCCACTTGCTTTCACTTACAATGAATGTCAAAACACAACTTTTAGTATGCCAAAGCTGCCGGTAACTCACTTTATAAATCTAAGTAAGATTCTTGTTTCCTACAATGCTATATATGTGTTTTCCATTACAATCAACTTGAAAACACTGTTTTTCCCTAAGTTTGGCTGAATTCATTGGGTTCTTTGCTTAAGAAAACAAAAAAAAACTTGTTTCATTGGCTGATTTACATGTGTATTCATTTACAAACAACTTCAAGACACTTGTTACACCTAACTCTCTGTGAATTCAGTAGTTACTTCAAGTTTGCAATATAAGTAAGATTCTTGTTTGTTTGGCTTTTACTCCTTTGCTTTCACTCACATGTCAACACCCAGCTTTTATCTAAGGCTAAGCCAATGATGTTGTTTTTTCACTTTTCAAAACAAATTATGATTTGTCTTTTATTTGCCCCTATGCCTGTGTTTTCACATAAATTCATCTTCAAAACATTGGTTTCACCTAAGAGGCTGTGAATGCAGCAGTTAATTCAACTTTGGAAGTTAAAGAAGATACTTGTTTGTTTGGCTTCTCTGTGGTTGCTTTCACTCATTATCAATATAAAAACACTTCTTTTACTGATTACTATACAAAAACACAGTTTTCTTCAGTTTTCAAAACTAACCTATATACTTAATACATTGACAGTTATGCACTTGTTTTCACTTACAATGAATATCAAAACACTGCTTTCACTATGCCAAATCTGCCGGTTCCTCACTGTCGAAATCTAAGTAAGTTTCTTGTTTCTTACAATGCTATACATGTGTTATCAATTCCAATCAACTTGAAAACACCACTTTTCCCTAACATTTGCTGAATGCATGCAGTTCTTTACTTTAGAAAACCAAAAAAGAAACTTGTTTCATTGGCTGATTTTCATCTATATTCATTTACAAACATTTTCAAGACATTGGTCTCACCTAACTCTATGTGAATGCAGTAGTTACTTCAAGTTTGAAAGGTAAGTAATATTCTTGTTTGGCTGCTATGCCCTTCCTTTCACTCACATGTCAGCACACAGCTTTTGCCTATGGCTAAACCAAAGCAGTGGTTTCTTTACTTTACAAAACTAAATAAGATTTGTCTTTTATTTGCTGCTATGCCTGTGTTTTCACTTAGATTCATCTTCAAAACACTGGTTCTCTTAAGAGGTTGAGAATGAAGCAGTTAATTCATCTTTGAAAGCTACGTAAGAAACTTATTCTGCTGCTGTGTTCTTGATTTCTCTCATTATCAATGGAAAAACACTGCTTTTAACTAATGCTATCAAAACACTGGTTTCTTTAATTTTCAAAACTAAGCAACACGCTCCTTTCATTTGCAGCTATTCACTTGTTTTCACTTACAATGAATGACCAACCACTGCTTTTACTCTGTTAAAGCTGCCAACTCCTCAACTTGAAACCTAAGTAAGATTCTTGTTTCTTACAATGCTAGGCATGTGTTTTAAATTACAATCAACTTGAAAACACTGCTTTTCCTGAATGCTGGTTGAATGCAGGTACTTCTTTGCTTCAGGAATCCAAAAAGGAAACTTATTACATTGACTGATTCACATGTGTATCCATTTAAAATCATTTTCAAGTCACTGGTTTCACTGACTCTCTGTGAAGGGAGAAGTTACTTGATATTTGAAAAGTAAGTAGAATTCTTGTTTGATTTGCTGCTATACCGTTGCTTTCCCTCACAGGTCAACACATGAATTTTTCCTAAATCTAAGTCAATGCAGTGGTTTCTTCACTTTACCATCCTAAATAAGTTTTACATTTAATGGCTGCTATTCCTGTGTTTCCATGTAATATCATCTTCAAAACACTGGTTTCCTTTAATGGCTTGTGAATGCAGAAGACAATTCAACCTTGAAAGTTATGTAAGGTTTTTGTTGTTTGGCTGCTATGCACTTGCTTTCACTCATTATCAATCTATAAACACTGCTTTTACCTAATACTATGCCAAAACAGTGGTTTCTTCTGTTTTCAAACTAAGCAATATACTCATTACAGTGGCAGCTATGCCCTAGTTTTCACTTACAATGAATGTCAAAAAAATGCTTTTACTATTCCAAAGTTGCCGATTCCTCACTTTAGATATCAAAATATGATTCTTGTTTCTTACAATGCTACACATGAGTTTTCAATTACAATCAAATTGAAAACACTGCTTTTCCCTAACATTGGCTGCATGCCTTGAGTTCTTTGCTTTTGAAAACCAAAAAAGGAAAATTGTTTCATTGGCTGATTTGCATGTGTATTCATTTACAGTCAACTTCAAGACACTGGTTTAACCTAACTCTCTGTGAATGCTGTAGTTACTTCATGTTTGAAAGGTTAGTAAGATTCTTGTTTGTTTGGCTTTTATGCCCTTGCTTTCATTCACAGTTCAACACAGTTTTATTCAATTCTAAGCCAATGTAGTTGTTTCTTCACTTTTCAAAACTAAGTAAGATTTGGATTTTATTTGCTGCTATGCCTGTGTTTTCACTTAAATTCATCTTCAAAGCACTGGTTTCCCCTAAGAGGCTGTGAATGCAGTAGTTAATGCAACTTTGAAAGTTAAGTAAGATACTTGTTTGTTTGGCTGCAATGTGCTTGCTTTCAGTCATTATCAATATAAAAACACTGTTTTACCTAATATTATGGCAAAACACAGGTTTCTTCTGTTTTCAAAAATAAGCATTATACTCATTACATTGGCAGCTATGCACTTGTTTTCACTTACAAAGAATGTCAAAACACCACTTTCACTATGCTAAATCTGCTTCTTCTTCACTGTCGAAATCTAAGAAAGTTTCTTGTTTCTTACAATGCTATACATGTGTTTCCAATTACAATCAACTTGAATACACTGCTTTTCCCTAACGTTGGCTCAATGCATGCAGTTCTTTGCTTTAGACACAAAAAAGAAACTGGTTTCATTGGCTGATTTGCATGTGTATTCATTTAAAAAAAACAACTTCAAGACACTGGTTTCATGTAAATTTCTGTGAATGCAGAAATTAATTCAAGTTTGAAAGGTAAGCAAGAGTCTTGTTTGGTTGCTATGCCCTTTCCTTCACTCACATGTCAACACACACATTTTGCCTATGGTAAATCAATGCAGTGGTTTCTTCACTTTACAAATCTAAAATGATTTGTCTTTTATTTCCTGCTATTCCTGTGTTTTCATTTAAATTCTTCTTCAAAACCCTCGTTTCCCATAACAGGCTTTGAATTCAGCAGTTAATTCAACTTTGAAGGTTAAGTAAGATACTTGTTTCTTTGGCTGCTATGCTCTTCCTTTCACTCATTTTCAATGTAAAAACACTGCTTTTACCTAACACTATGCCAAACACTGGTTTCCTCAATTTTCAAAACTAAGAAATATACTCATTACATTGGTAATGATGCACTTGTTTTCACTTACAATGAATGTAAAACACTAGTTTTACTATGCTAAAGCAGCCGGTTACTCACTTTGGAAATCTAAATAATATTCTTGTTTCTTACAATGCTATACATGTATTTTTAATTACAATCAACTTGAAAACACTATTTTTCCCTAACATTGGCTGAATGCATTGAGTTCCTTGCTTTAGAAAAGCAAAAAAAGAAACTTGTTTCAACAGCTGATTTCCTGGTGTATTCATTTACAATCAACTTCAAGAGACTGCTTTCAACTAACTCTCTTTGAATGCAATAGTTACATCAAGTTTGAAAGATAACAAAGATTCTTGTATGTTTGGCGCTATGCCCTGGCTTTCACTCACATGTCTACACACAACTTCTCCCTAAGGCTAAGCCAATGCAGTGGTTTCTTCACTTTACAAAACTATATAAAATTTGTGTTTTATTTGATGCTATACCTGTGTTTTCATTTTAATTCATATTCAAAACACTAGTTTCTCCTAATAGACTGTGAATGCAGCAGTTAATTCAACTTTGAATGTTATGTCAGATACTTATTTGGTTGCTGTGCTTTTCATTTCACTCTTTATCAATGTAAAAACACTGATTTTACCTAATGCTATTCCAAAACACTGGTTTCTTTTGTTTCCAAAACTAAGCAACATGCTCCTTTCATTGGCAGCTATTCACTTGTTATCACTAACAATGAATGACCAACCACTGCTAATACTCCGCCAAAGCTGGCAATGCCTCAACTTGAAACCTAATAAAGATTCTTGTTTCTTACACGGCTAGATGTTTTTTCAATTACAATCAACTTGAAAACACTGCTTTTCCTGAATGCTGGTTGAAAGCAGGGACTTCTTTGTTTCAGAAATCCAAAAAGGAGACTTGTTTCATTGGCTGTTTCACATGTGTATTCACTTAAAATCATTTTCAATGCACTGATTTCACTTACTCTCTGTGAAGGGAGTAATTACTACAAGTTTGAATGGTAAGTGCAATTCTTGTTTGTTTGACTGCAATACACTTGCTTTCCCTCACAGAACAACACACGGATTTTACCAAAATTCTAAGCCAATTCAGTGGTTTCTTCACTTTACAATCCTAAATAAGGTTTATTTGTAATTGCTTCTTTGTCTGTGTTTTCATTTAAAATCATCCTCAAAACATTGGTTTCCCTTAACGGCTTGTGAATTCAGCAGATAATTCAACTTTGAAAGTTATGTAAAGTACTTGTTTGTTTGGCTGCTATGCCCTAGCTTTCACTCATTATCAATGTAAAAACACTGCTTTTACCTAACACTATGCCAAAACAGGGTTTCTACCGTTTTCAAAACTATGCAATAAACTCATTACAGTTGCAGCTATGCACTAATTTTCAGTTACAATGAATGTCAAAACCCTGCTTTTACAGTTCCAAAGCTGCTGATTCCTCACTTTAGATATCAAAGTAAGATTCTTGTTTGTTACCATGCTATACATTTGTTTTCAATTACAATCAACTTGAAAACCCTGCTTTTCCCAATCATTGGCTGAATGCCTTGAGTTTTTTGCTTTTGAATTCCAAAAATGAAACTTGTTTCATTAGCTGATTTGCATGTGCATTCATTTACAATCAACTTGAAGACACTCGTTTCACCTGACCCTCTGGATGCAGAAGTTACTTCAAGTTAGAAAGTCAAGGATGATTCTTGTTTGTTTGGCGCTATGCCCTTGCTTTCACTCATATGTCAACACACAGCTTTTACCTAAGGCTAAGCCAATGCAGTGGTTTCTTCACTTTACAAAACTAAATAAAGTTTGTCTTTTATTTGCTGCTATGCCTGTGTTTTCACTTAAATACATCTTCAAAACACTGGTTTCCTGTTAAGACTATGAATGTACCAGTTAATTCCACTTTGAAAGTTAAGTAAGATACTTCTTGGTTTGCCTGCTATGCACTTGCTTTCACTCATTATCAATTTATAAACACTGCTTTTACCTAATACTATGACAAAACACTGGTTTCTTCAGTTTTCAAAACTAAGGAATATACTCAATTCATTGGCAGCTCTGCTCTTGTTTTCACTTTCAATGAATGTCAAAACCCTACTTTTACTATGCCAAAGCTGCCTGTTCCTCACTTCAAAATCTAAGTAAGATTCTTGTTTCTTACAAATCTATACATGTGTTTTCAATTACAATCACCTTGAATACACTGCTTTTCCCTAATGTTGGCTGAATGCATTGAGTTCCTTGCTTTAGAAAACCAAAAAAGAAATTTGCTTCATTGGCTTATTGGCATATATAATCATTTATAAAAAAACTTCAAGACACTGGTTTCAACAAACTCCCTGTAAATGCAGTAGTTACTTGAAGTTTGAAAATAAATTAAGATTCTTTTTTTTTTTTTGGCCTTTATGCCCTTGCTTTCACTCACATGTCAACACACAGTTTTACCTAAGGATAAGCCAGTGCAGTGGTTCCTTCCCTTCCAAAACTAAATAAGATTTGTCTTTTATTTGCTGCTATGCCTGTGTTTTCACTTAAATTCATCTCCAAAACAATGGTTTCCCCTAACAGACTGTGAATGCAGCAGTAAATTCAACTTTGACAATTAAGCAAGATACTTGTTACTTTGGTTGCTATTAGGTTGCTTTCACTAATTATCAATATATAAACACTGCTTTTGCCTAATACTATGCAAAAGCACTGGTTTCTTCAGTTTTAAAAACTAAGCAATATACTCATTACATTGGCAGCTATACATTTTTTTCAATTCCAATGCATGCCAAAACACCGCTTTCACTATGCCAAAGCTGCCGGTTCCTCACTTTTGAAATCTAAGTAAGATTCTTCTTTCTTACAATGCTATACAGGTGTTTTATATTACAACCAACTTGAGAACACTGCTTTTCCATGACGTTTACTGAATGCATTGTGTTCTTTGCTTGAGGAAACCAAAAACGAGACTTGTTTTATTGGCTGATTTGCATGTGTGGTCTTTTACAAACAAATTCAGGACACTGATTTCACCTATCTCACTGTGAATGCAGGAGTTACTTCAAGTTTGAAAGGTAAGTAAGTTTCTGGTTTGTTTGGCTGCTATGCTTTTCCTTTCACTCACATGTCAACACAGAGGTTTTGCCTTAGGCTAAGCCAATGCAGTGGTTTCTTCATTTTAGAAAACTGAATAAGACTTTTCATTTATTTGCTGCTATATCTGTGTTTTCACTTAAATTCATCTTCAAAACCCTGGTTTCCTGTACCAGCTGTGAATGCAGCAGGTAATTAACTTTGAAAGTTTAGTAAGATACTTCATTGTTTGGCTGGTATGTGCTTGATTTTACTCATTATCAATGTAAAAAGAGGGATTTTACCTAATGCTTTTGGAAAACACTGGTTTCTTCAGTTTACAAAACTAAGGCATTTACTCATTACATTGACAGCTATGCACTTGTTGTCACTTACAATGAAAGTCAAAACACTGCTTTTACTATGCCAAAGTTGGGGGTTCATCACGTTCAAAATCTAAATAAAATTCTTGTTTCTTTCAATGCCATACAAGTGTTTTCAACAGCAATCATCTTGAAAACACTGCTTTTCTCTAACTTTGGCTGAATGCATGGAATTCTTTGCTTTAGAAACCCAAAAAACAAACTTGTTTCATTGGCTGATTTGCATGTGTATTCATTGACAAACAATTTCAAGACACTGGTTTCACCTATCTCTCTGTTAATGCAGTAGTTACTTTAAGGTTGAAAGGTAATAGAATTCTTTTTTGTTTGGCTGCTATGGCCATGCTTTCACTCATATGACAACAATCATCTTTTGACTTAGGTGAAACCAATGCAGGGATTTTCACTTTACAAATCTAAATAAGTTTTCCTGATTATTTGCTGCTATGCCTGTGCTTTCACTTAAATTCATCTTCAAAATACTGGTTTCCCATAAAAGGCTGTGCAGAGAGCAGTTAATTCAACTTTGAAAGTTAAGTAAGATACTTGTTTGTTTGGCTGCTATGCGCTTCCTTACACTCATTATCAATTTAAAAACAGTGTTTTTACCTAGTACTATGCCAAAACACTGGTTTCTTCAGTTTTCAAAACTAAGCAACATACTCATTACATTGGCAGCTATGCACTTCTTTTCACTTACAATAAATGGCAAAACCATGCTTTTACAATGCCAAAGCTGTTGGGTCCTCACTTTTGAAATCTAAGATTCTTGTTTCTTACATTGCTCTACATGTGATTTCAATTACAATCAACTTGAAAACACTGCTTTTCGCTAATGTTGGCTGAATGTATTGAGTTCTTCGCCTTAGAAAACCAAAAAAGAAACTTGTTTCCTTGGCTGATTTGCATGTGTATTCATTTACAAACAACCTGAAGACACTGGTTTCACGTATCTCTCTGTGAATGCAGTAGTTACTTCAAGTTTGAAAAGTAAGTAAGATTCTTGTTTGTTTGCCTGCTATGCCCTTGCTTTCACACACATGTCAACACAGAGTTTTACCTAAGGCTAAGCCAATGCAGTGGTTTTTTCACTTTACGAATCTAAATAAGTTTTGTCTTTTATTTGCTGCTATGCCTGTGTTTTCACTTAAATTCTTCTTCAAAACAGTGGTTCCCCGTAAGAGGCTGTGAATGCAGCAGTTTATTCAACTATGAAATTTAAGTAAGATACTTATTTTTTTTGCCTGCTATGTGCTTGCTTTCACTTAAAATCAATATAAAAACACTTTTTTAATCTAATTCTGTGTCAAAACACTGGTATATTTAGTTTTCAAAACTAACCAATATACTCATTACATTGACCACTATGCACTTGTTTTCACTTACAATGCATGGGAAAACACTGATTTTACTATGTCACAGGTGCCAGTTCCTCACTTTGGAAATCTAAGTAAGATTCTTGTTTCTTACAATGCTATACATGTGTTTTCATTTACAATCAACTTGAAAACACTGCTTTTCCCTACCATTGGATGAATGCGTTGAGTTCTTTGCTTTAGAAAACCAGAAAAGGTACTTGTTTCATTGGCTGATTCGCATGTGTATTAGTTTACAAAATACCGTGACACTGGTTTCACCTATCTCTCTGTGAATGAAGTAGATACTTCAAGTTTGAATGGTAATAAGATTCTTGTTTGTTTGGTTCCTATGGTCTTGCTTTAACTCACATGTCAACAGACATCTTTTGCCTAAAGCTAAGACCCTTCTGTGGTTTTCAAAACTAAATAAGATTTAG
>JAQZBX010101231.1:0-11288 GCA_029593785.1 Cabassous unicinctus
ATGAAAAAAGAAATGCTTAGCTAATAGATCGTTTATATTTTAAAAAACAGAGACTGGAGGTAAGAGAGAGAGAGCAACAGATTAGAGATTCGGGGCCTTGGGAACTTTATCGGTTTCCAATCTCTGAATTTAGTTTCTTCCTGTCTTTCTTTTTTTTCATTTTCTAAGCCCTTTGGTGCTGTGAAAAGTATAAAGATGTAAGGCTGGAAACCCTGACTTGAATTTTTCAAGCTGGCTCCAATTTTAAATGATTAAATATTGCATTAAAACCTGAAATCTGTGCCTCCCTTCATTAAAAGAAATTTATGGAAAAAAAGAAAAAGAAAAGAAATTTATGAAAAAAAAAAAGAAATTTAGGAAATGTTACCTAAGAGACATTGACGTTTTAGCCTTTCATAATTCCTTTTCTGTAAGTATTCACTGTTATTAAATATAGCTGCTGGGGCTTGGTCTAGCTCTTTGGTTCAGGACACACAGTCCCTCTCTCAGGGACACGAACTGGATCCCAAGGGCTTCAGATTGAAGGAGCAGCAGGCCGGATCCCCTGATGTCAACCCCCACCCATGTGCAAAGGAGATGGGGTAACTGGCCAAAGAGCACAGCACTGGGACTTGGCGGAGGGATGCAAACCCAGGCAGTGAGGCTCATCCCTGGTGTCAAGGAGCTCTAGCAAATCCAAATAACACACCAGCAAGGTAGAACATAGTGAGTGCTGTAAGGCAGTCCAACCTATACTTGGGAGCCTCTTTGGATGAGAAAGTACTAGTCTAAGGATAACAGTTCCCATTTAGAGTGCGGCTGGGCAGCCCGTGAACAGACCTACGTGCTTCGGCACAGCTGGGTAAATGACTTCCAACATCAAATTAACTCGTAATGGCACCACCAAGATGTTCTTATGCCAAATCCTGTGTTCTTTCCTCTCTGCACTACTTTGAGAAGAAGTAGAAGGCTGTTGCTCTCAAAGATAGCAGTGAATGGGCTCCCTGATCTCGCCCAGCCAACCCTCCCTCCACCCTTAGTCTCCCATCTCATCCCCTCCCTGAACAGAAACTCTCAGCACCTTAGAATCCCCTAGGGAGCTTCAAAAAACACCAAGGCCCAGGCCTCATCCCAGACGGACTGGATCAGAATATCCAGAGGGAGGCGCCCTGGCATGGTGTTCTTTTAAACCTCTAGAAATTTTAATGTGCAGCCAAGGTGAAGAACCAAAGTTTCCCAAGCCCAAACACGGTAGTTCTCCACTCGGGCTGCACTTTGCAAACATCCAGGGAGCTTTTTAAAAGAAATACCATTGCCCAGATTCCATCCCAGGCCAATTCAGTCTGAATCCCTGAGTGTAGTTTTCTAGACTAGTCACTCTAGTTTAGAAAATATAGGGTCCTGTTAGAATTACCATGCTTTGTAAACTTGCTTTCACTCATTGACTTGTGGGATAAATTTCAACCTTTATCATACACTGATAATTGAGGGGGGAAAAAAATCCCTGTGAGGGGCTCAGTTTCCTTAGGGCAACAGAGCACTGGAGGCCTCTGAGGTCCTAGGAGAGTTCTCACCACAAAGGTCCTATAGTCTAAAAAAATTGCCCACGGCACAATGGAAAGCCGTTTTACTTTGTAGAATCCATCAGGAAGGCCAGATCCTGGTGGGAAACCAGAGCTTGACAAGGCGCAATGGGAGAATCAGAGAGAACTATAAACAATAGCAGCAAGCGCTATAGGGCCAGGTGTAGCAGCACGATTCTAAGTGTTTTACAGAGAAACTCACTTAATCCTCACCGCAGCCACGTGAAGAAGGCACTATTGCCCCATTTTACAGATGAGGAAACTGAGACACAGAGAAATGAGGTAACCGGCCGAAGAGCACACCACTGGTATGTAGCAGAGTAAGGATGCAAACCCAGGCAGAGGCTCATCCCTGGAGTAAAGGAGAATGTGGTGTGTGTTGTAAAGCAGTTAGACCTATACTTGGGGCAGGTTAAACTTTGTCAGCGGAATCAGGGAAGCACACACAGAAGCAGTGGCCTGGGAGCCGCACCTTGAAGCAATAGAGCAGTGCTCCTCATGTCATGCTCCTGAGGAAGTCGGGCATTTCTCGAGCTAGACACAAGTGTTTAAATTGGAATAATGGCAACCTTAGTCCACTGGTGGGGCAATTAAGCAGCTAATAGCATTTTTTCAATTTCAAGTTGCCCTGCAACAAGACATTTCATGAAGTTTTGATGCCTACTTAATGAACATATGTGCTCATAAATGAGAAAAGAAGAATCTGTGACATTTAAGGATATTTGGGCTATTTATTCCTTTTTTCTTTTTTTCCCCTAGAACTGCTGCTTTGTGCATCCTTGTTCATGTCTCCATGTAAACATGTGTGTCTCAGGATATATACCTAAGTATAATTGTTGGTTTGTCAGGTAATATCAAACTGTTCTCTACAATGACCACAAAAATTTCCTGTCTATAGGAGAGACTAATAAGCTTACCTAACATTAAAAAAAAAAAAATGTAACAAAGGAATACTAATGGAATTCACCAACAACTTGGTTGGTTGCCAATAGTTGCCATTTTACTTTATATAGATAGACTAGTCATCACTCCTGCCAATGAAATGATGTCTTTTGTGTGTGTAGAATTAAATGGACCAGAATCTTAAGATGTTTTCAGAGGATGCCGCTGATCAGGTGAGAACCCCCCTCCCCCCCCACTGTTTAGGGTACTAGAGATGACACCTCCCCCCACAGCAAAAATGGATGAAGGCGAGCAGAGGGCACTAAGAGCTCACTGAATACGAGTTATTCGGTTATCCTGGCAACAGTGGCTGAGGGACATGAGTTTGGAAGAGGCCTAGAGCCAGGTTCACCCTGAGGCTCAGACCTCCCTGGGGACCGTGTAGGGTAACACGGTCATGATGTCACGCATTCCTCAGGGCCTGTGGACAGAGGTGCTGCGGTGAGCTGGAGGCAGAGCCAGGGGAAGAGGGGGAGCCAAACACAAGGCAAGCAGAGTCCCCGTGCTGAGAACGGGTGGCCAGACTTGTATAGAGAGTTGTCATATTATTTTGTGTGGAACAAGCCAGACTACTGTATTCACAGGCTTGGTTCACTTTTGTTCTGCACTCAAAAATCCCACTGCCCAGGCTTGTGAGCCCAGGCAGAGGACTGAGCCGATGAAGGCACCACGACTGAACTGCTTCTGCCCCTTCAATAAACGGGCTGCTGAGGCACAACCGCCCGTGCTCTTGGGGCCTCGTTCTGGGACAGGCTCTGGGACAAGGAAACAAAACGAGTGTGGTGCCGTCCTTGACAATCTCAGAGCCTTCTAGTTTGAGAATACAGCATCCTGGGTCACCTAGATAACTCTCCTTGTTCTACAAACGAGGAAAAGGGGGCCCAGGGAAGCTGTGACTTGCCTGAGGCCAGTACCAAATTTTTTTACTCTGCAATCAGGGTTCTCTTCAACACAGAACTTCACCACTCAGACAAACTGGCTGAGCAATGGGCTTTGTCATGAACAAAAGCTGCACCCAGGATTTTTCATTTCTACTGAAGATATCAGGACATTTTGAATCAGAAATTAATGTACTACACAAAGAGGAAATGAATACAGTTTTAAAACATGCCAACAATCTAATTTCCCTAAAACAAAAAAGCCAAAAACAACTCAGGCCAGTGTATACAAAATGTTTTTTGTGTTTTGTTTTTTTTTTTAATTCGTAAGAAATCAGAAAAGTAGAGTTGGATAGTTCGCCCTCTAGTGGAGAAACAGTGAATTAACCACACACGTCAAAGTTACAGAAAAGCACATACAGTCCTCAATCACGTGTAAGTGCGTTAAATGGGAAATAAATGCAAGTCAGGGAATGAATATAAGTACCTGCTTTGGGGTTAGTCTGGGCCCTGTCCTTTGTTGAGGGGACAAGGCTTTAAACCATACAAGGTCTGACAATTGAGCAACATATTACACAATTACAATCATGAGGACAGAGAGAAAGAACACTCAATTTAAAATGGGTTTGGATCTTGTTACTGAGAAGCTGTAAGATGCTGACAAAAGCTTATATCCTATCAGCTTAGTGCCATATAATATGAGGATGATAATGTCCTCCCACAGGGCAACTGTGATGAACAAGTGAGGAATTTAGGGAAAAGTACTTAGTAGCTGTAAGCATTCATCCATGCAATAAATATATATGAATACTTACTTTATGCTGGGCTCTGTGCTTCAAACTCAAGACAGACTAGGTTGGTGACCTTCAAGGGTTACAATCAACTAAATAATGTGTCAAGTGCTCCAATATGTAGGCTACTTCGAGCACACATAACTCCCCTGCACAATTTAAAATAGGTATTCATTTGGGCAGATGAATTGCAAAAAAGAGGCCCCGTCTGGGAAGAACTATTAGACAGATTTTACTTTCTAATAAGGAAGCCACTAGCCACCTGTGGCTATTTAAATTAAAATTAAAATTGAACATCATTTAAGATTCAATTCCTCAGTCACAGCCACATTTCCAGTGTTCAATAAGCAACATGTAGCTAGGGCTACTGCATCGGATACTGTGGACTAGATAGATAGATAGATAGATAGATAGATAGATAGATAGATGATAGATAATGGGTAGATAGGTAGATAGAAGCAGAAATGAACAGAAAAAGCTCTAGAAAGATACACACAAAATTCTTTTCTCTGGGAAGGGAATAGAATAAAGGGAAAGTGGATAATGTTTATCCCCCTTTTTATCGGTATCTGATGGATTGAATTTTTTAGAGTATGAAAAGATGAATGTACTTCCTGTGTAACCGACAGCATTAAAGACAATGAAGAGGAAAGCAGATGTGGCTCAGGCAACTGGGTTCCCACCTACGACATGGGAGGTCGCTGGTTCAGATCCCAGTGCCTCCTAGAGAAGACAGCAAGTTGGCACGACGGGCAGGTGTGGCAAGCTGACACAAGAGACACAAGCAGAGAAAAACATAACGAGACACACAACAGGTCAGGGAGCAGAGGTTCCCGGTGCCTTCTTAAGACAGCAAGCTGACGCAACAAGAGACGCGGGGAAGAATGAAAGGCACAAAAAAGCAGGGAGCAGAGTTGGCTCAAGCAATTAGGCACCTTCCTCCCACATCAGAGGTCCTGGATTCGGCTCCTGGTGCCTCCTGAAGAAACAAGACAAACAGACACAGCAAGTGAAAAACAACAAGGGGGTGGGGAGAAATAAATAGAATAAATCTTTTAAAAAAATACAGTGAAGAGGACCATCAACACTGTCAACACCATCAAATGCTGTGGAGAAAACTAGAAAGATGTGGACAGAAAACTCTTTGTACTTGAATATGGAGACCACAGGTGACGTTTCATGGAGGTTAGGGTGGACTGTAGAGCAAGCAGACTTTTCTCTCTAGAAGCTTTCATGGGGAGAATAGCTGCATTAGGGGTTTGTAGAGTGGAGAGAGAATTCTGCTGGGTTCTACTAGTAAAAATGGAAGCCATCTGAGTCATACAAGCTGGAATAAAGCCTCCTGCAAGGGCGTCGTCGGAGTCTGGGGTGAGGGATTGACAGAAGGGGCACAGTTCTCTGATGAGGGAGAGTTTTATCCCTGGGAAGAAGAGGGGGGTTCTTGAATAATGGTCTCAACTCTTTTCATGAAGAATCGAATGCACATGCTAAGAGCAAAAGCACTACGTGGAGTGTCAGCTAGCTCCTGACACCCTGTAAAAACAATGTCCCCCCCTTAGGAGTTCTCCTGTCCTCCTCCCCCACTATCTTTCACAAGCTGCCACTAATTACAGAACTCAGCAGTTGTTTCAAAATGGTGGCCATGTCTTCCCACATAAAGCATTTCAAGTAGAAAAACTTAAAAGATGCTAAAGTATAAATCAAATTTTATAGAAGTAATGAATAGAAAGAGTAATGTGGTAATTTGGGTCTTTTTTTTGGACCCCAGAAAATTATTTTCTTAAATTAATCCATTCCTGTGGGTGTGAACCCATTGTAGATGGAAACCTTTGATTAGATTACTTTAGTTAAGGGCCATTTGATTACTTCAGTAAGGTGTAGCCCAGGGTGGGTCTTAATTCTCTTCCTGGAGTCCATTATAACCGGGATGAATATACAGAGGAAAAAAGCTGCAGAGACAGAGAAAAACCTTCAGAAGCTGAAATCAACAGAATCTGGGAGAAAGCTACAGGAGCAGAGAAGCCACAAGAGCAGAGAGAAAGCAGAAACTGAAAGCAACAGAGCTGGAGAAGGCAGAGACTGGCAGATGCTGCCATCTGACATGACAGGAGTTTGGAAGCGCCTACAGCCAGTCTGTAGGGAGAATGCTTCCTAACGCTGGTCTGTGGGAAAAGAGCTTCGACTGATGCCTTGATTTGGACATTTTTCTCAGCCTCGGTACTGAAAGCTTGTAAATTAATAAACACTATTGTAAAAGTCCCCCCACTTCTGGTATATTGCCTTGGCAGCCTTTAGCAAACTAAAACAAGTAGCAAAATAGAACTCCATGGATCCGTCATCTTTTTTTTTTCTTAAAGATTTCTTCCTTCCTCCACCTCGCCGCTTGTTTTTGCACTCGCTGTCTTGTTCTCTGTGTCCATTCGCTGTGTGCTCTCTGTGTCTGCTTTTCTTCTGTTTAGGAGGCACCGGGAACTGTTCCTGCGACCTCTGATGCGGGAGAGAGGCATTTAATTGCGTGAGCCATCTCAGCTACTGGGTTTGTTGTCTCTCATTGTCTCTCCTCTTGTCTCTTGTTGCACCAGCTCTCCGCGCGGGCCAGCTCACCATGCAGGCCAGCTTGCCACACGGGCCAGCTCGCTTTCACCAAGAGGCCCAGAAAATGAACCTGGGACCTCCCATATAGTAGACAGGAGCCCAATCACCTGGCTTTGACAGTTATCAGCACATGGTCAATTTTGTTCCAGCTACAGCCCCCTCCAACGGAGGTTTTTAAAACCAAATGCTAGACAGCATATCATTTTCCCTCATTTTACTTCAGTATAAACCTCTAAATACTTTTTAAAAAGCATGATCTCAATGTCATTATCACACCTAAAAAATTAATAATAATCCACTAACATTATCAAATAGCCAGTGTTCAATTTTCCCTGATTGTCTTGACTTTCTAATAATTGGTTTGTTCAAATCATGATTCAAATTGCATTTGATTATGTCTCTTAAAGTCTCTCTTTATCCTTCCCCTTCCCTTTTTCCTTCAAGATTTATTTGTTCAATTAGCCAGGTCACTTGTTCTGTAAAAGTTCCTGCATTTTGGATTCAGCAGGTTACATCCCAATGTTGTCATTCAACATGTTTCCCTGTCCCTTGGTATTTCTTATAAACTGGTAGTTAAATCAACCTAGGCAAGGGGCTTATTCACATTCAGGTTTGATTTTTTTTTTCCCCAAAAAGACTTCATAGGAGGTGGTGTGTCCATCCTGTTACACCCACCACCCACCAGGAGGTACATAAGATCTGGCACTCTATTTTGTGGTGTTAAGATTGACCAGTGGGAGAAACTTCTGGGAAGATGGCATACCAGTAAGACATGGGAATCTCTTCTCCAGAAAAATAGCTAGAGGACAGGCTGAAACAGCCCCGAAAAAGTTCTAGGGTTTAGGACAGCAGGTGAAGGCTGCACACCACCCAGAGGAGAGAGGGTCAAAAGAGGGAAATTGCGACGAGAGAACCATGAGTTGGAACCAGCAGCGACTGCTGCTGCCAGCACCCTCCCTCACACTAAAGACTCTTTAGAATTCTCAGGCTTCTAGGCCTGTGACTACAGACAAAGGGGGCTCCAGGGATCTACCACCCCAGGAAAGGGGAGAGAGAGGGACACAGCCTAAGGCTGACTCAGCTTCTGACCCAAAATTTGGTCTGCTGTGCCCCACAAGCCCTCCCAGACCAAGTGAGACCACACAGGACTGGAGAAATCCGACCCTCCCAATCTCCCTCTCTTCTAGCCTGGACTAATTGTTGAGGACACACCAGGAAAGGGGAGAGAAGGACACAGCCTAAGGCTGACTCAGCTTTTGACTCACAAATTTGGTCTGCTGTGTCCCAAGAGCCCTTCCAGGCCGGGGGGAGGAAGGGAGGGGCTGTGTCATTGTTTGCCTTGGAGCCTGCAAGGGGCTAAACATATACAACGCTCCCAATCTCCTTCACTACTAACAGGGACTGAACGTTGAGGACTCAGAGAGGAGTGGAAATAATTCCTAGCCTGGAAAAGGGAGGGGTCTGGAGAACTGTCTCAGAGAAAGTTTGAATTACAAGGCTCCTAGCCTCCAGACAGGAAGTGCTATCACATTGATCTGGTCTGTGTTGCAACAAATACACAGCAACCAGGCATTGATTGAGAGCTGCCAAAGAGCGCCATCTCCTGGCAGACCAAGTAAGTGCACACAAGAAAATTAAAAATAAGCAGAGACTTTCTGGCCTCTATAGCCTCCCTGCCCAAGGCCTAGGAAGTGGCTCTACAACCAATTACTGGGTCCAGTGCCCAGTTTTGAACAAACAGCAGGAGAATCCTAACAAACAAGGTTGAGCCAAAAATCAAAGAGCTGTGGTAACTCACAGCCTCCTGCCACCAAATCCCTATAAAAGAGAAAGAGATTGAGCACCTGAGTAAACTACGTCCTAACCAGATGCCTGAACACCAGCAAAAAAAATTATGAGCCATACTAAGAAAATAGAAGACATGGCCCAAGAAAAGGAATACATCAAAGTCCCAGAAGAGATGCAGAATTTGAGAACTAATCAGCGAGATGAGCACAAATTTCCAAAATCAATTTAATGAGCTGAAAGACAATATAGCTAAAGAGATAAATGACATCAAGAAGACATTGAGCGAGCGCAAAGAATTTGAAATCCTGAAGAGAAAAGTAACAGAGCTCATGGGAATGAAAGACACAATAGGTGAGATCAAAAACACATCTGAGGCATACAACAACAGACTCAAAATGATAGAAAAAAGAATAAGTGATACCGAAGACAGAACAGCTAAAATTGTAGAGAGAAAAGTAGAGAGAGAGAAAAGAATGGAAAAAATTGAGCAGGGGCTCACAGAGTTGAGTGACAACACAAAACGCAACAACATCCATGTCATGGGAGTTCCAGAAGAGACGGGAAAAGGGGCAGAAAGAGTATTTGAGGAAATCATAGCTGAAAATTTCTCAAATCTCACGAAAGAAATGAACTTACATGTCCAAGAAGCACACTGTACCCCAATCAGAATAAATCCAAACAGACCTATGCCAAGACACATACTACTCAGAATGTCAAATGTCAAAGATAAAGAGAAAATTCTCAGAGCAGCAAGAGAGAAGCAAACGATCACGTACAAGGGACGTCCAGTAAGAAGACTTAGCGCAGATTTCTCTTAAGACTTAAAACCATGGAGGCGAGAAAACAGTGGTATGATACAACCAGGAAACTGAAAGAGAAAAACTGCCAGCCGAGAATTCTTTATCCAGCAAAACTGTCCTTCAAATACGAAGGTGAGTATAAAGTATTCACAAACAAACAGAAACTAAGAGAGTTTGCAAAAAAGAATCCACCTTTGCAATAAAATATTAAAGGAAGCCTTAGAACCTGAAAGAAAAAGACAGGAGAGAGAGGCTTGGAGGAGAGTACAGAAGAATAACAGAAAGGATAAACAAAAGAGTAAAAAGAGAGACAAAAACAAGATGACATATGAAAACCAAAGAATAAAATGGAGGAAGTAAATAGTGCATTTACAGTAATATCATTGAATGTGAATGGATTAAATTCCCCAATCAAAAGATACATGCTGACAGAATGGTTAAAAAAACATGAGCCATCCATATGCTGCTTACAAGAAACCCACCTTAGACCCAAGGATACAAAGGGGCTGAAAGTGAAAGGTTGGAAAAAGATACTCCACACGAATAGTAACCAGAAAAGAGCAGGGGTAGCTATACTAATACCAGACAAAACAGACTTTAAATGCAAAAAAGTTATTAAGAGATATAGAAGGCCATTATATATTAATAAAAGGGACTATCCACCAGGAAGATGTAACAGTCATAAATATCTATGCACCTAACCAGGGTGCCCCAAAATATATGAGACAAACTCTGGCAAAACTGAAGGGAAAAATAGACATTTCTACAATAATTGTTGGAGACTTCAACACCCCACTCACATATTAGATAGAACAACTAGACAGAAGATCAACAAGGAAACAGAGAACTTACATGATGTGGCTGTTGGGCAGTTTGATGTAATTATGAATTCCCAAAAATATAATTTGATCATGCTTGTAAACTGATCTGTTAATCTGGGCATGATTAAGTTATGATTAGGGCGTTGACTGGGCCACGTCAGTAGGGCATTGAGCCCCACCCCTTCGTGGGTGGGGAATCTAATATAAAAGCCAAGGCAAAGAACAGAGTTGAAGCAGTTTTTGAGAAGCAGTTTTGATGTTGCAGAAAAGGCCCCAGGAGAAGAGAAGCGAGCCGTTTGCCTGACAGTCTACAGCTGACCTCATGGAGGAACCAGAAGAGCTAAGCCCAGAGAGAAACGCATCCCCGGGAAGAGAGGAACACAAGAAGCCTGAACCCTGGCAAACGTTGGCAGCTGTCCTGCTCCATCACGTGGCAATGAACTATGGTGAGAAGAAACTTAACGCTTTATGGCCTGGTATCTGTGGACTTCTACCCCAAATAAATACCCTTTGTAAAGACCAACCCATTTTTGGTATTTCACATAAGCACCCTTTGGCTGACTAATACACATGATAAACAACTTAGACCTAACACATACACAGACCACTGCATCCAAACTCAGCAGGGTATACACTCTTCTCAAGTGCCCATGGATCTTTCTCCAGGATAGACCACATGTTAGGTCACAATTCAGCTCTCAAATAATATAAAAAGATTGAAATTATACAAAGCACCTTCTCAGATCATAATGGAATGAAACTAGGAATCAGTAATAAGACAGGAAAAAAGTAAATTCACAAATGTGTGGAGACTGAACAACACACTCCTAAATAATCTGTGGGTCAAAGAAGAAATTGCAAGCAAAATCAGTAATATACTGAGACAAATGGAAACAACACAACGTATCAAAACTTATGGGATACAGCAAAGGCAGTCTTGAGAGGGAAATTTATAACCCTAAATGCCTGTATTAAAAAACAAGGCCTAAACTCAAAAGATTTAACTGAACTAGAGAAACTAGAAGAAGAACAGCAAACCAATCCCAAAGCAAGCAGAAATAAAGAAATAATAAAGATTAGAGCAGAAATAAATGAAAATGAGAACAGAAAA
>JAQZBX010101232.1:0-11281 GCA_029593785.1 Cabassous unicinctus
AAAAAAAGTATTATGTTAATAATAGGGGAGTATGGAAAAAATATGCCAAATATACACTATGGACCACAGTTAGTGTTAATAGTCTGATGATATTGTCTCATAATCTGTAACAAATGTTCCACAATGGTGTGGTGTGTTGGTGAAGGGCTGTTGTATGGGAATTCTACTCATGTGCATGACTGTTTTGTAAGTTCACAACTTCTGTTATAAAAATATATTAAAGAAAAAAAAAAGCTAAAGCTGAAATGGAAGCAAAGATGAGATTGACATTGAATATAAAATGATGCCTGCCACCCTCACTCCGTAATCTAGTGAAAGGTCAACTGAAGATTATCTGTAATACCTCAAAAGACACTCAACTCCTCTATTTGATAATGGTAATCACTACTTTTTTGCCCCAGAAAAGAGGGCATTACAGCCTCCTTGATGAGCTTTCATTTTGCTCTGCTTCTTACAAATTATACTATTTGTAGAAACAAAAGCAGCAACAAAAATCCCTTAATAATTGTAATAAATCTGGCCTTGACACACTAGTCTTAACAAAGACCTGAAGGAAAGGTGAGGAAATAAAACGAATCAGAGAATAAGACAGAACATGATCGAATTTGGTGGTCACTTTAGATCTATAATGAGCACTGGTAGGCAGGGAAATGACAAAAATGGGAGAGGTTGAGAATATGAGCATCTCCTTGTGGGGTTCTATGTGACAAGTTTCAATCCAATACTTTGTTCATCATGTTCAATACTTGGAGGCATTTGAAAAAAAGCTAAGGGCATGAACCCTTCACATTTGTAAAGTAAAAATCAGGGAGTGGATGTGGCTCAAGCGGTTGAGCGTCTTTCTCCCACATGGGAGGTCCCAGGTTTGGTTCCCAGTGCCTCCTGAAAAAACAAAAGCAAACAAGAGCAAAACAAACAAAAAAAACCAACTCAGAGGAGCCTACGTGGCTCAGTGGTTGAGTGCTAGCTTCCCACATATGAGGTCCGGGTTCAATCCCAGATTAAAAAACAAAACAAAACAAAACCCAAAAAACATATAAGGACAGAATATAACAAAGTGATAAAATGAAAATAACTGGGCGCAAAAAATCAATGGTATGGGAACTAAAGATTTTTTTCATAGGGCAGGTACATTCCTTGGGATGTGGAGGAGGAAAATTTGCAGGAGTCAAGAATGAATATTGGGAAAGGGAAGAGGAAGAAAGCTTGGTGAAAGAGGAGGAGGTCTTGGGGAAGAAAAATAAAATTCTCAAATGCTTGCTTTTTTACCTAGATAAGAAAGGTCACCAAGTATGGGACAGCTGCCCTAGAATGAGGGAAAGGAATATATACTGAACCGATGATTCTAGTACAGCATCCTCAGTAGTTAGGAGAATAGGTACTGCTAAGGATGTTTGTTCTTTGGGAACAAGCTAGAGATACAAGGTCATTCCAGATTCTTCCTTCTCCTTTACCCCTCCACATCAAAATTTCTGTTTCTTTTATCTCCTTAAAACATCTAATCTGCAGATCAGGCATGTATTAACACTCTCAAATTGAAGATAAGAAAACAGACTAAGAGAGGTTAGAATTGCCAAGGATCACACAAATAGTACTTTTTTTTTTACTCCTTGTTTTACTTTTTTACTCCTTGTCATTGTTCTTTCCAGTATACCTAAGGGTAAAGAAATCAGGGGGAAAAATGCTGCTGGAATTTCTTTTGGAAGAAGGTTGCCTCTACAGGGTTATATGGTACTGGGGATTAGGGAGGCAAAAGATAAAATCCACTTTCTTCACTTATATTTTTCCCTTACTTTCCCACTATTTTCCATATGTATAATCCCTAGATTTATAAAGAGATTGTTAGTTTCTTTTGTATAGGTTTGTTTAATAGTTTGGTATGAGAAGAGGCATAAAGTAGTACAACTCTCTAGTGCTCACAAAACAGTGATGATAAGCAGGTAGAAAAAGACAAATCTTCTGAGAGTCTTGAGAGCTCACAACCAGAAATTCTATTCTACTTACATTCATATGTAGATGTCTTAGGGTTTAAATACATTTTTAAAGGGCACTACAATAAATTTCAGCACAAAATAAATCCAAACTGAAGATCCATATTTACCTCTAATAACCGAGGTATCCAGCCCTTCCGGTACCCGTATGGGGGAGGTTCTCTTCTGGAGGAGACCAGTGAGGTCTGCTGTGATCTCTGGGATCTTGCCTTTTCTTCAGCCTCAAGCTGGTCCTGAGATAGCTGAGTTGGTGCAGGTAAAAAGCTACCAGCAAAGATAATAAAAGTTAGAATGAAAAAAACAAACTTTAATTTGATTATTGCAATTTGGCCACCAGAGATGATGTTTCCCATAATGCTTTTTCCTATGAGCAAAAGAGCAGATGTCTCAATGATTTATGCAGTATTCAATTATCAATCATTTGATTATACTTGGGGAGAAAGAAGTACTCAGGCATACAGTAAAAACATTTGACCAGAGGGCAGACAAATAGGGTCGAGAACCAAGAATTAACAGATATTTCATATAACAGACAAACTATTGAGCTTTTATACTTCCAAATTTCTCTTCTGGCAAGAAGTAAACATTTTAAATTACCCAAGGGCTAACTGTCTAGTATATGGTTTTCTTAGTATCTCTGCTTATTCTTATACTACTTACTTTTGACTATTTTACTCTTCTGCTCCTTACTTTGAGCTATTTCAGTGTCAGTATAAAAGAACAAGGACTAAAATCAAATGTAATAATAAAGAGGTGGATAAAAGAACTCACAAGTTGCATATTTAAGTGCATTTTCCAAGGGCATTTCCTTCAGAATGCAATTTAAAACTTAAGAGGTCAAAGAATCAAAGCAGAAACCCGAAAGATGGTATTTATTATTCTTTAATCTATTAAATAGTTCTTGACAACTTTTAAGTATTATAAACATCATTAAAGTGATACCCTAAAGCAGGGGCTCTTAACCTTTTATGTTCCATGGACCCCTTTGCCAGTCAGGTGAAAACCATAGACCCTTTACTAAGTCCACACTATACTGTGTATTATTTAAAAAATATATCATACCTGCACCAACACGTCCCCACAAGAATAATGTTTTTCTGAATTTCAATTCAAGCTCATGGACCCCTTGTTAAGAACCCCTGCCCTAAAGTGTCACAAAAGGATTCCAACAGATAGATAATATGTTTAAAAAGTAATTAAGTTTCTTTTGTAATTCTTGACAGATAAGTACATTTGAATAAGCAGTAGAGCTTATTCTTGTATTCAAAATCTTCACTGAACACTTAGGTGCAAGCACTGTGCTCGGTAGGCTATGAGATGAGACTACAGGCAACACTGAGAAACACAGCTCACATAGACAACCACACAAATTCATAATTACAAATTATATTACGTGATGAGGGAAAAGTACAGGGTGCTATGATGGCAAACATCAGAGGGATCTAATCCAGACTGGGGACACCAGGTAATGCAATGACAGAGAGCTCAAATCCTACCTACACCACTTACTAATGTGGGTAAGTTACTGACCCCTCTGAACCTCAGTTTTCTCATCTGTAAAGACAGATCTTCAGAATACCTACTTCATAAGGTTGTTATAAATATTAAATGAGAAAATTCATGAACCACTTGGCACAGTATCTGAATACTGTCCGTGTTCTGTAAATGTTTGGCTAATTGGAGCTGTTCCATGATTCCCTTTGGGTTAGCTTCACCAAGACCTTCTGCATACCACTACTGTTAATATAATATCTGCCTTAACACATTGCAATCATCTATTCTCTTCTCTTGCTAGACTGTGAGCAACTTGAGGGCTGGAATCATGTCTAATGCTTCTTTCATCCTAACTTCCCTTGCATTGTCTGGCTCACTACAGTGGCTCCTTAAATGTTTGCAGGAGAAATAAATTCACTCTAACTCTCACACTCACCATCTTTATACCACTCTAGCCTTCTTTCCTTTCCTTAAATAAGCCACCTCAGGATCTTTACATTTGTTATTCTCTCTGCCATAAAGTATTTATTTATTAAGAACAAATTTTCCTATAATGCTCTTATAGAAAACTCTTTCCCAGATCTCTCCGTGGCTAGTGTTCATGACTCTGCTCAATTATACCTCAGAGCTGTTTTCTGACCACCCTGTCTAAAATAAAAGTCTGTCTACCCCAAACCCTGAGTCACTCTCAATCCTATCCCCTTATCTTTCACTATTTTTATTCCTAGTATTTATTATCTGAAATTGAATTGATTTTTATAGTCTGTCTCTCCTACTAGTATCTAAGCTCTGTGAGGTGAGGGCGTTTGCCTGGCTGATTCACTAGAGTAGTGTACTACTAGAGTAGTGCCTGGCACATGGCAGACCTTCAACAAATACTTGCTAACTAAATGAATTAATTAATTAATACATAAATGGAATTGAAATCTTGGGCTCCTACCATTTGTCATTTTCAGTAAACCATATATACCCAACATACAGGAGATACAAAGAAAGCTACAAAGAAGCCAAATTATTTACTTCTGTTTCATTTCTTTTTACTTCTTCCAAGAAGTGGAAGACGTGGTCACTAAATGTTCAAAAGGCAGGCAGCCTGCCAGGAAGCAAAGAGTTTGCACAATCCAGTCAACAGGTAACAGTGCCTGGATTTCAGTCAGAACTTTCTATAGCCTTTCAGAGAATCTTAACTTTGTATTTCCTGTAGAGGATGACATTTCCTTAAAGAGACAGACTCCCACTGGTGGTGGGGACAGATAGCAGGGCTGTTGCACAGATAAAACAGACTGTTGGTATGTGCATAGTATTTGATCGTCATGACTGGAGGAAGGGTGTCACTAGCATCTATTGGGCAGAGGCCATGGATGCTGCTGAACATCCTACCATGAACAGGACAGCACCACAAAACAATCATCCGTCCAAAATGTCAAGGGTCACTATTGAGAAATTCTAGTCTACCTTTCCCCCCTTACTAAAGAAAGCCTATCAAATGCAAGTGATGTTATTATATACATAACCTCAAATACACTCAAATTTAGAAAGTTAAATAAATCATGCTGATGAGGGAAGTGCTCCGCCTTCAGCAGAAACCCACAGCTTTAAGAAAATAAACTCCCCTTGGTCCCTGGTCCCTCTCTCCCCTCCTTCCTCCCCTTTTCTCCACAGAATCCAAGTCAGAAAGATAAACACCCCAGGCTACCCCTTTGAATTGAGATTTACAACTCTATACAGATAATGACTCTTTTCCTCCCTAATGGCCTTCTGCTTTTAGAAAGATAAGCTAACTTTGCTTCTCTGCCTTTGTAACCCTGCCTGCCCGCTTGCTCAGGCATTTGCCCGCTTAGTGTACCTATATAAACTTATGAAAATCGGAAAATAGGGCTCAGAATTTGGAGAGTGGGCCCGCGCGTAATAAAACTTTGTTCACCCGTGCTCCCAATAGTGCTGTTTGGATTACTTCCGGCTGGCCCCAACATTTGGTTCCCTGACTGGGAAACCCAACGGAGCAGGCCAATTGTGCCTCCAGCTTGGGGCTGAAGGGCGCGAACGATGTGATGTGGGCATGTGATGTGGGCGCTGCCTGTCCTCCTGACGGGACCTCTTTCTGAGGGAGTCTCTGCAGACCGCATCCCTACACCCCGGCCTGACTCAGTGGGGAGGCAGACTGAACAGTGCCAGAAGACTCCGGAAAGGTAAGGCCCCAGGTGCCCGTCTCCTGAGGGAAGAGGAGATTGACCACCTCCTGAAATCTCGAGTACTGAGATTCCAGAATAGGGCAATCCCTGTGGGAGGGGCTGCATAACCTCTGAGTGACTGTGTGAGTGAGTGAGGACGGCAGAAGCTTGCATCTGCCGTACCAGTCTGTGACTCCTCGGTGTATGCTACGGAGCCAGTGTGGGCCCTAACCTGTTTTCCGTGGCTACGTCATACGGCATAATGGCCAACCCGAAATTTACCTGGACACCTTAGCTAAGACGAGCCCAAGTTCTCGCAAGAGATGCGGACAGGCGGGCATCTGAGTGGCCTTGAAAGAGGCGACCCCTTCCTTTGTCTGTCTTGCGCCACCGATGCAGGGTATGGGTTCATCACAGTCAAAACCTACTATCTTAAACTGCATGCTCAAGAATTTCAAGAAGGGTTTTTCCGGAGATTATGGCATCCGGATGAACCCCAGCACCCTCCAAGCCTTATGTGAAGTACAGTGGCCCACTTTTAACATTGACTGGCCCTCAGAAGGGACCCTGGATATAGCGAGGGTCCGTGCAGTGTGGCTGGTGGTCACAGGAACTCCTGGCCTCCCCGATCAGTTTTCCTACATCGACTCTTGGTTGGAGATAGCCCAGACTCTACCCCCTTGGGTTCGATTGTGCATTGGAAAAAAGGGACAGAGCAGGGTCTTGGTTGCACAGGGAACGGGGCTCCGGAAGCCAGTCATTCATCAAGGATCATTGGAGAAGGACCCACCCCCACCCCCACCGCCATATGCTCTGGCCACTCTAGCCTCTCCTCCTGGCCTGGGAGCGCAGGCAGATCCCCCAGCAACACCTCCACCTTCGGCCCCTCTGGGAATATTGACCCCCTCTGAGGAAAGCCCTGCAACCCCACTAGCAAGGAGACTCTGATCGGCACAACCTGCATTACAGATGCCCCTCCGTGAAACACAGGGGTCCGGCCCAGATAGGCGAAAATGGGACCATCCAACCCGGGAAGCCTGTATTATACTACCAGCCCTTCACAACTACGGACCTCTTAAACTGGAAGCACCACACCCCCTCCTACTTGGAAAAACCCCAGGCCCTTATTGATCTCACGGAATCCATTTTTCCAAACCCATCGTCCTACTTGGGATGACTGCCGCCAACTCCTCCTGACTTTATTTAATAAGTAGGAGAGACAACGAATTCTGATGAAAGCCCGAAAGTAGCTGCAGGAGCAGGCCCCTACTGGCGTCTTAAACCCGGAAGATTGGGCACAAGAAGCAGCACCAGAAACCCAACCTAACTGGGACTTCAACACTGAACAGGGACTGGCTGTACTCCAGCAATACCAGGAAGCGCTCCTCTGAGGGGTCCGAGGAGGCAAAACGACCCACAAACATGACAAAGACGACTTTAGTTACTCAAAAGCCCGATGAGTCTCTGGGAGATTTCTATGAACGGCTTTGCAAGGCCTTCAGAATCTACACTCCTTTTGACCCAGAAGCTCCGGAAAACCAGAGGATGGTGAATGCCGCCTTTGTTGCACAGGACATTAAAAGAAAGCTCCAAAAATTAGAAGGGTTCGCGGGCATGAACATCTCTCAACTACTGGAAGTCACCAACAAAGTATTCGTCAATCAAGACGAAGCCGCTGAACAAGAAGCCAAGAAGCGAATAAAACATCAAGCCTCCCTACTAGCAGCAGCCTTAGGAAATCCTGACCCCACCAGATGAGAAGGACCACCTTGAAAAGGGGGGACAAGTGCCAGAAGGGTGCCGCTGGCCAGAGACCAATGTGCTTACTGCAAAGAGAGTGAACAATGGAAAAATGAGTGCCCCCAAAAGACTCAGGCACATAGAGGGAATATCTCTAAAAGAAAATACCGACCTGAGCCCTAAGACCATCTGCTCGGGCTGAAAGGACTCAACCCTGAATAGGGGCGACCGGGCTCACTGGAACTTGGCCTCCACGAGCCCATGGTCAAACTACAAGTCAGGGGGCCAGTCAATGACTTTCATGGTGGACACTGGCACTGAACATTCTGTGGTCACAACCCCCTTCGCCCCCTTTAGCAGGAAAACCACTAATATCATAGGAGTGACTAGGGACCAGTCAAGCCAACGGCCTTTTTGCCAGTCAAGAACCTGCCAGCTTGGTGGCCACGAAGTAACTCATGAATTTCTGTACCTGCCTGAATGTTCAGTTCCCCTGCTTGGTAGGGAACTCTTAACCAAACTGGGAGCCCAGATTACCTTCAAACCTGAAGGGCCAGCAAGCTTAAACCTCGGGACCGGCCTCACTCGCCTCGTCACTGTGCCCCAAAGCGAAGAATGGATATTTCATGCGAAGAAAGTTCAGGTCAGAATCCGGAAAAACTGCTGGAACTTTTCCCCCAGGTTTGGGCAGAAAAAACCCCACCAGGAATGGCACGGAACCATGCACCCATCATCATCGACCTGAAGCCTGGAGCGATCCTGACCCGGCAGCGGCAGTATCCGATCCCCCGCGAAGCGCAATTGGGCATAGCCGAACATACAGATCGCCTGAAGAGAGAGGGGATCCTAATCGAATTCCAGTCACCTTGGAACACCCCATTATTGCCAGTAAAAAAGCCAGATGGGACCGGATATCGACCAGTGCAGGATTTACGAGTCATTAATAACGCCACTCTCACCTTACATCAGGTTGTTCCCAACCCGTACACCTTGTTAGGACAGCTGCTGCCTGAAGCTGCCTGGTTCACTTGCCTGGACCTGAAAGATAACTTCTTCTGCCTGCGGCTGGCCTCCCGAGCCAGCCTCTGTTTGCCTTTGACTGGGAAGACCCCAAAACCCAGCAGAAAACTCAGCTAACTTGGACCTGGCTCACGCAGGGCTTCAAAAACTCCCCTACCCTTTTCAGGGAAGCCTTGGCAGCAGATTTGGCCACCTACCCCCAGGAAGACTGCAGGTGTGCTCTCTTACAATATGTAGACGACCTCCTACTTGCCAATGAAACAGAAGAGGACTGCTGGAGAGGGACCCAGACTCTCCTACAACTTCTAACACAGACTGGGTACAAAGTGTCTTGGAGAAAGGCCCAGATCTGTAAACAGTACCTGGGGTTCAGCATCACACAAGGGCACTGGACGCTCAGACCAGAACGAAAGAAAGTGATCTGCACCATCCCTACCCCTACCACAAAGAGAAAGCTTCGTGAGTTCCTTGGGGCTACAGGGTTCTGCCGCATTCCCGGGTTTGCAGCCATGGCCAAGCCCCTTTACAAAGTTTTGGCGGTCCGAAAAAGAGCCTCCTGCCTGGGGAGAAGCTCAACAGGGGGCCTTTCAAAACATCAAAAGACAACTCAGCCAAGCCCCTGCCTTGGGGCTCCCAGATGTAACTCGAAACTTTAACCTCTTTGTGCATGAAAAGAACAGAGTAGCATTGGGGGTTGTCACCCAAACAGTCGGCCCCTGGCAAAGACCTATTGCTTACCTCTCCAAGCAGCTGGACTCCATGGCTGCAGGGTGGCCGCCCTGCCTAAAAGCCTTGGCAGCAACCATGACCCTTGTCAAAGAAGCCGACAAATTAACTCTCAGACAGGCAATTCACGTTATGGTGCCACACGCAGTCATTGCCCTAATGAACTCACACAGGCATCGGTGGATATCGAATCCCCAGCTTGCACATTACCAAGGTTTACTCTGTGAAAACCCCAGAGTGACAATAGAAACGGTGCGCAGTCTAAACCCTGCCACCTTTATGCCCGAGGAGGAAAGGGCTCCTGAACATGACTGTGTTGAAGTGACTGAAGAAGTTTACGCCAGTCGCCCCGACCTCCAAGACAAACCGCTCCTTTCCCCAGATCAGACACTATTTACAGATGGGAGCAGTCTTGTTAAAAACGGGGAAAAGCTTGCTGGGTATGCAGTCACCACTATCGAACGGGTGGTGGAAGCAGCGTCTCTACTGCGGGGATGGTCTATGCAACAGGCAGAGCTCTGGGCGCTGGTCTGAGCCCTGCAGCTAGCCGCAGGGCAAGAGGTAAACATTTACACTGACTCTAAGTTCGCATTTGCTACCGTTCATATCCACGGGGCAATTTATAAAGAAAGAGGTCTCCTAATGGCAGGGGGAAAGGAAATAAAAAACAAAGAAGAAATTCTCCAACTGTTAGAAGCAATCTGGAAACCAGACAAAGTCACCATCATCCACTGCTGGGGACATCAGAAAGGAATGGATATGGTCGCTCAAGGAAACAGGCTAGCTGACAAAGCAGCTCAGCAAGCGGCTGAAGGAACCCATGGAATACGAGTCCTGGAATTAACACCGCAGCTGTCCCTCTTAGGACGAGAGACTGGTCAACTAAGCTATACCCGGGAAGAACAGGAGTGGGTTGAAAGAGAAGGGGGAAGCCAAACCCCCGAAGGAACTTGGCTGCTCCCGGATAACCGGATTTTTGTACCAAAAGGAGCTGCTCATGCCCTCTTCCAGCGATACCACCAACTCACCCACCTAGGATAAACTGCACTAGAAGTCTTGCTCGGGAGATACTACTACATAGCCTGGCTAACTTCTCTCTGTGCCACCATTAGCAGCCAGTGCCAAGTTTGTGCCAAAAACAATCCCTTGCAGGGCCCCCGTACTCCGGCAGGTGTCCAACACACGGGAACGGCCCCCTTTGAAGATATCACAGTAGACTTCACGGAAGTGAAACCAAATTGGGGGTACAAATATCTGTTGGTGATAACATGCACCTTTTCAGGTTGGGTCGAAGCTTTCCCCACTCGCACCAAGAAGGCAAGAGAAGTGACTAAGGCTTTACTTAGAGAAATCATTCCACATTCAATTGGAAGTGACAATGGCCTGGCCTTCGTGGCTGCCGTAGTCCAAGAGCTAGCAAAAATGTTAGGAATCAAGTGGAAACTCCATACCGCTTACAGGCCCCAGAGCTCAGGGAAAGTTGAACTCATGAATCGAACCCTCAAAGCCACCCTAGCCAAATTCTGCCAGGAAACTGGTCTCCCCTGGGTAGACTTACTTCCCTTGACCCTTCTCCAAGTTAGGTGCACCCCAGGACCCACTAGCTATTCACCCTTTGAAATTCTACTTGGGCGGCCACCCCCAATTATCCGTGCCTTCAGAGGAAATCTCAAACTTCTGGGGGAGACTAGCCAAGATTCCATTCTCCAGCAGCTAGGGAAAACTCTAGCCGAAATACATAAAACTGTCTTGTCCCGGAATCTCATCCCCCTGGGACACCCGGTGCACCCCCACCACTGGCCAAGGGACCTAGTCTGGGTCAAAGACTGGAAAAAAGAACCCCTTCAGCCTTCCTGGACAGGTCCACATACTGTGATCCTTCTAACTCCTACTGCTCTTAAAGTTGCAGGCATCGTCCCTTGGACCCATCATTCCAGGGTCAAGAAGGCACATCTCAATAAAGAGCAGGACAGCTGGACAGCCCAACCCGTACCTAGCCACCCCTTGAGAGTGCGAGTCACCTGGGATCCTCGAGCACCAACCTCATCAAATGCCGGCTGAATGGACCCCTGCTCCTGGTGGATCCTGTGCTTATACGGCCTGCTTGCCTTGGTATTTGGAGTTGGGCTCGCTGCTGTG